>JAYMFT010270715.1:0-10630 GCA_038088735.1 Panulirus argus
TTCCCTCTAAGGCTCAGTCCTCTGTTCTTAACGCTACCTCGCTAGTGCGGGAAAAGGCGAATATGTATGAAAAAAAAAATATGCAGATGGAGAGAGGATAAAGATTCTCTTAATGTCTTTTTCAGGTAGCAGGCTGGGTGGGTTACAGTGCCAATCATGTATTCCAGAGAACATGAGCGCGCTTGTAATTGGGTCCGTGCGAGATGAGTCATAGCAAGGTCTCATTTCACCATGGCCCATCTTCATTACTCCGCGTGTGGTCAGGTTTTCATCAGCCGTTCCCGTGAGCCGTACTACCTGTGTGTGATTACTGTTTGTAATTACTGTTTGTGATTACTATTTGTGATTCTATTTTTGAATTAAGGGGAGAGAGAGTCTTACGCTAGTGTTGCCACCCGTGTCTTAACCGTGTACGTAAGAATATGCCTCATAAACGTATTGTGTATACAGACACACAAACACTCCGGGTGGGGGGTGGTGGGGGGGATGAACAGCTGGGTTGGCTGTGGGTCGGCCGGCTGCTGCAAAGACCGGGATTCGAACACGGGCCCTTTAGATTGGTGGGTTCGTAGTGCTAACTCTTGCAGTATTGGAGGCTCGTGTGTGTGTGTGTGTGGTGGGTGTGTGTGTGAGTATTTCTAAGCTGTTGTGTGTTTGTACGTGCGTGTATCTATGTCTTGAGCTTAAAGCTTTAACAGGTCTCAGAATTAGTTACGACCTTCGTTATATCACTTACCAACTATGACCTTTTTTTTTCTGAAACGCCAATGAAGCACTTTAAACGTGCCGTTCGTAGCGAAAATAAAACTGTACTTGTGTTAAGGGAAAGATCAAAGGATTGTTCCTACTCTTAACCAGCATAACTTCCAGTTTAACTTGGCGGCGAAATTTCTTAGCGAGAGAAGGGCAATTACCAGCAGCCATTTTACTTGTCGGATACTTCCTGCGGGGTGCTGTGGAACTTCCGCCGCTGGGGTAGATCAAAGGAAGAGAGAGTGAGCGGCCTGGAGAGGCGTGAGCTAGCGCCCCACCACGCAGACAAGACTCCCTCCCGCTGGCGTCATACAGCAGCGACTGGGTGGGGGTGGGGATGGGGGAAAGAAAACGGACCGTGGTGTTTAGGGGAGGAGGGACTGTTCTGATGTCTCGGAAAAATAGCTGTGGGTTTATCTCTCTCTCTCTCTCTCTCTCTCTCTTTCTTTCTCTCCTTTTCTCTCTCTCCCTTTCTCTCTCTCTCTCTCTCTCTCTCTCTTTTCTCTCTCTCTTCCTCCCCACTCGCTACACCTGACTGATGACAAGAGCTCGCAGTAAGAACCCAGTGTCTCTCTCTCTCACTCCCTATTTTGTATTCTCTCCCACTCCCTATTTTGTATTCTCACTCTATTTTATTTTCTCTGTCTCACTCTGTATTGTATTCTCTCTCTATTACTCTCGTACTACGATAGACATATTGATAATAATGAAATTAAATAGGGTACCTACAATAAACAGTATAACAGACGATAGATCGTGGAACACGGTAGAACAAGCAGAGCAGTTGGTGCGGATGTCCTGTTATTAATGTATAATACCGAAACCGGCAACTCCGTTGGATAAATGTTGCCATATCCCCTGCATCAAATTCAGGTCATCTATTAAACTTTTTACCTAGCCTAAACTTTTTTTTTTTTATGTACCAAAACTTTATCCGTATTAAAATAATTTTTGCGCCGCCTGGCAAAGTTTTGAAATTTTCTGGAGAAAAAAAGGAAAAAAAAAAAGCGACATCCGGTGAATCGTTTAAAAGACTTGAGAGAGTTTTGCTGGGATTTGAGTTCTAAACAAAGACGCATCGGGGAACGTCGGAGGCAACATGTTCCATTACTGTCTCTCGCTGCTTTGATCTCTTAAAAAAAAAAAAGAAGAGAAGACTCCCTCAAACGTCCCCTCTCCCTCCTTGTCATGACCTTAAATCGAAAATGTTGGCTCTCGTATTTGGCAGGTTTCTGGGAATGTTGCATGTGAAAAGAATATCTTTCACGTGTTTTTTTTTTTTTCTTCATCTCCCGGTAATGCGTCTATCTGTAAAACTTTACTTCGATTCTGGACTTTCTGATACGTATCGCTCTCGTTTACATTTACTTTACTGTAATATGAATCGTCATGTAATATGTGGATGTCTGTAACATATGTCTGTATTCTCTGGTTGTGGTAAAGATCTAGTTTGAGAAGGGTTGGGAAACATGGACAACAACACTGCTTTATCGGGTGAGTAGAGAGGTATACTTGCAGCTCAGGACGAGCTTGTGTGAGCCGTGCAGGAGTAGGCACATAAGGTGAGGTGAGGAGATGTCGGCAGAGTGTGCGTGGCGATGGTGCTGATGGAGGAGGTTTAGACAGGATGTGTCCCGAGGCGGCGGTGGCCGATGAGTTGAGTATGCGAGGCGTCGATGCGGGAGATATTTCAATTAGGGCCCGGCCTGGATGTGGACTTTTGTCCGTGACTGGAGCCTTCAACATGAAAAAAAGAAAAGGTTCTTCACTGGAGAGTTGCGTGGATGCCGGGTCTCGTGGAGCTTCTGAAGGAAAGGAGACGTTGCTGCCGAAGTCTTTACCGGGTGGTTGCCGAAGTTTTTGTGCTTGGAGTTGCAGGAGGTTTGGCGGTAGGTCCCGCATTTCAGAAAGGCTGCTGCCGGAGATGGTCACGGGCGTTGGCGATGTCTCACGGGGATTCGGAGGAGGAAGAAAGAGCCAGAGTAAATCGAGGGTGCTGCCAGAGGCCGAGGGAGATGAAGACCCACAGAGCCCCAGCGAGAGAGTACTGAGCCTTTTGGTCATAGTGATAGGCATCGTCTTGATGTCCGAGAGCCTTTAAACTGCTTTACAGCTCGACCGACGCATGTGGCTGCAGCACTGGCATTCACGAACCAGTGAGGTCGACCACGTCGATAGCCTTAATTTTAATTGTATGGACGTGTCCACCATGCCTGTGATTGTGGGCCCCTTGGATATTAACGGATAGTTTCGATTGTTGATAGGCAAAATGCGGCGGACCTTCAGTGGTGAGGATCGAGACTTGTTTACCTTCTTGGGTATCCGAAGAGAGGGGAGGTTAGGCGCCTAGTCTGTCAGGCCATGGGACGTCACTTCGCTAAGCAGGACATTATGTGAAATGACGGCACATGTATCTCCCGATGATTACGTGTCTCTTTTTGCTAGATATTTCCGTTTGATACACAATTCCATTCATAAGTATTTGCAGTAATGTGTAATTACCTGTAATCCGCATCTTATAGTGTGTATTTTCCGATAATTCATATCTCACAGTACTTCTAGTCTAGCGTACTTAATTTGCATCCTCTAAACATATCTAGGTAATTTTTAGCACCATGTAAGAATGCATCGTCAAGGAATGCGAAGAAATGCAATGGCTCGTTCGGTCTCTCTGAGTCTGCCAGTGATAGCGGAAGAGATCGGAAAACAGCAGAGCGTAGTAGTGTGGGGTGGAAGAGAAAAGCAAATAGATTAATAGAGTGATTCCTCCGAGGTTATGAATTACGGACGCGCAAATAGCGTCACTCTCGTGGAAATGGAGCGAGGTGTTCGTCATATTAATGATGTTGTTCTCAGCTGCTCTTGTCGGTAGAATATTCAGTATGCTAACATCTCTAGTATTCCTGGAAAAGCGCTCTGCCGCTTTTGTCTTTAAACGCTCACCTGCGAGCTAGTATCCAACCCTTACAAACGAGATTATCGAAGCCTTTTGATGATTTTGAGTACCTGTGTTAGATCATCACCTCTTAACCTTCTCTTTTTGAAAAGTAAATCATCTTCGAGGTTTGCCGTTGAACGTCCCGTCTATCCTCGTTTTTTTTTTTTCTAAGTAGGGGGGGAGGGGGAGATACCAAAAGTGAATATAGTATTTAGGGCAGGAAAGCACCAGTGTAAAGAGCGAGGACTACATTTCAGTGGGCTTGGATTCGAATGGCGTACTTATGAGGACGAAGGCTCTTTGTTCGTCTGGTTCATTGGCTTCACGCACTGTCTCGCTTGAATTTAGGTCATTCCGACCAACTTGGCGATTCAGTGCCCTCACGTCGACGGTGTGTTTGTCTCTGTTTGTAAATTCGTCACATTTCATTGTCCTCGGAGACCTCTGGGTCAGTTGAATGCTTTCAAGACTGATATGTGTGGGATGGCCCCCCCTTTTTTCTTTCTCAGTCAAGTACCTTCTCATCTCATACCGATCCAACGTCTCATTCGCCCCCCACTGGACGAAATGGTCTGTGGGTGACTGAAATATTTCGGGAAACATTCTCGTCGCAACCGGAAAGTTTAAGAGAAATGATCGACGGACGGTTCTGTATCAGGTTTCCTTATTCTGTGCCGATCTAGCATCACTGATAACCGACGGGGTTCACGCCATGACCTGCCGTCTCTCGTCACATAATGGCTACGTGGAAAAATCTCACTCTCATCGATAATGTAATTCTTTGGCTACTTTTGGGCCCAGTGTATCAGACTGTTGTTAGCCTCTAGACGTTCAGTTTTTACCGTGGCTCTACCCGCTCAGAGAAGCGTCGCGTTATACATGCATAGCAACATAGCCACCCTCCTCCCCCCCAGTCAGCAGTGGCACTGATGAGCGTCAGGGTATTAGTCCCAAGCCTGATAGTGGAGCGCTGGGAGCGCCAGAATTTGATGAAACATGCACTTTTATACGGGCTTACAGTTTTGCGTATTGATAACCCCCCCAACGACACTCTCGGAACTCAGTGAACGTAATGCACAGGGGCCCCATCATGTTCATCTGCCAGTCAAGCGAAGCCAGATGTGACGGAAATTTTATTCTGTACTCACTCGTCGTAAAATTCGACCTATGGGTTGCAACGTTGTTTGTGGCTCGGTTGCTTAGGAAGAGCGAGGCGTCGTGGTGTGTAACACTGGTCTGTCTGGTGTGTGTGTGTGTGTGTGTGTGTCTGTCTGTCTTTCCGTGCGTCTGGCCGTCGCCTGTGTGTCCGGTTGTACCAGGCGTCAGTGCACAAATTAAGCTTTCAAAAGCTTCTAGTTTGTAAATGGTAAAGACCCCTTATTTTGAGTCCGTGTATTTACCGTTTTCTAAACGTGTATATCTCACTCATCTGAAGTCTTTTTCATTCATATGTATTCGATTATTTCTGTGTCAGATATTTAAGAAAAAAAAGAAGAGCCAAAATATATAGAGTCTGTAGTATGTGAAACGTTAGGAGGTCTCGTTAACACAAGGGCGTGAAGCGTGTATAGAGCCAGGGAGTCTCTCTCTCTCGATCAAGCCGAGGATGGTATCCAATTTATTTATATTTGTTGGTGGTTATATTTGACGCTGACGGCTTTAATGACCCTCCCAGGCATTCAGATACATACCGCCCAGTTGGTACTGAAAAATGGTCTGCACTTGGAACCACTGATTCTGTTTTTCGACTCCGAGTCAGTAATTTATAGTCCACCAATCGTGCAAGAGTTACAGGCAGCATACATACAAGGCAATCAGTTCACGGCATGTCGATCTGCAATTAGTTATACAGTATCAGAATGCAGTGGAGGATCTGAATTTTTTTTTGTAGAGGACGGTTGAAATGCAGCTTTGATATGCGTTTGAAGTTTGATAAATATGGAATAAAATGTTCACAGTTCTCAAATTCCGTAATACAAACTGTCACATATATCAAAATTTTAATGAGATTATCCGGAACGTCGCTAACTTATGCCTTCCACCATTGGTTTAATATGCAAAACTATCGTAATGAGTCTTCCAGGGCTATATTGCCCGCCGCAGATAATCTCCTTTTCGTAGCAGGAATGGGTTTTCAGAGACACTGGCATAAACGGCTATTTTTGCTGAGGAAATTCAGACAGAATTGTAAATTTTCGAGAGTGGGCCACCTCAGTCAAGGTGAAATGGGGGTACCATGCAGATAATATTGACCATACGGTGAATATTTACCCAGAGCTTCATGCTTCTGTGGAAAAGTACATAATCATTCCCTTAATTGCTACATATTGATCCCTGTGGCGCTCTACTTGTTACGTCTAACCATTCCGAAGCTTGTCCATTAAGTACTATTCTGTCTTTACGTCTAGTCACCCGATTTTTCTATGTATAGGAGTACAACACCATCTATACTCTGTGAAATAACTTTTCCCAAGCAATCTCTGATGGAGAAAGTTACTGAAAATGTATATAAAAATCTGAATGATCGACATGAATGGCTTTAACTTGAACACATATATGTTGATTATGTCACAGAAGGCATGCAGTTGATTTGTCATATATGAATCACTGCGTCAAAAGCCAATGATGGAAATCCCCCCTAAAAATGTTGATCCTCAGAGCAGTTTGTTGTGTTGTCTCGAATGACAGTGTTCGCCAGTTTGCCATTTATAGTTTTACATGTAATCGGGCGATTGCTGTTTGGATTGGTACTGATTGCATATTCCGAGCGTCGATCGGCGATGCATCGGCAAGCTACCAATCCGTGGGCACTTTCCATGTAAAACGTGAGCTGTTGAGAAGAGCACATATAAAAGGGCTTTACCATATATTATTAAGCTTCGTTCATTGTTCACAAATAAAACTTATGAGAACGTGTCGAATTATCAAATTTCCATCTTGATTATTGCCGACGGTATATGATATGTTAATGCTGCTGAATATCATCTTTTAGGAATGGGACTATAGATGCAACGCGAGTCTTATCTTCGGTGATAAATACGGATGGGAAAGAATTATTGAAGATCTCTTTCATCCGTTCAGAGTCAGGATCCAAGTCATCGTTTTCTGTAAGTAATGGACCAAATTGATTTGGTAAATGTCCCTCTCTTGTTTCTGACGCAACCGTAAATTTCTCATGGTTTTCTTTTGCCGTTTTCTTTAACACCCATCTCATAATGACGTTTTCTGTGACGCGTCGGTTTGATTTTTGTTCTCTGCAGGTTCACGTGATTGCGTCATGTTAGTTATTGTTCTCCCTGATTTTCTTGTGTTATTCTATTTCAGAACATGCCCTTTTTTGTTTAGAAATTCAACCATTTTAGCTTTCAGTAGCCCAAGAACACGATCGTTTGTTATGATGATACACGGGTTCCCAGCACTGCTTTAAAGCTGTGCTAGACCATTTCTATGCCACTTTTACAACATGTTACTCCTAAGAATTTAGTGTATCGTTAAGTTTACCCTCTGGAATTTCAGATACGTGAACGTGCGTGTCATTAAGCTAGGTTTTGAATAAGCGGAAGTTTGTATTATCAAGTTTACCCAATTGGGATTTAAGTATGAAAACGTGAGTCTCACTGAGCTTATCCTCTTGTGGTTTGGATATGCGAACGTGTGTATGACAGAGTTTACCCACTTGGGGTTTCAGTATGAGAACGTGCGTGTTATTAAGTTTCTCTGGGTTTAAATATACTGGGTTTAATTATACGAACTTGCGTATGAAGTATTGTATGTGAGTTTGTTATGGCTTTATCATGTATCACCGGCTTGCATACTTGTCATTTGCGTCGCTTGTAGATAGAAGTTTCATCATACGGCTTGCACATCTGTCAATTTTTTGTTTCACTTCTAGAACATTGGCGCCTTACAAATGTTGGCAGTGTGTCTATGTTTGCACAGTTGTTTTTTCAACACGTTTTTAGGCATTTTTAACTCGGTGGTACGTTATGAAAACTGTTTACATGCTTGTGAATATACGACCTTTAACTCAAATGTGTGATGAGACTAACAGAAGAGAGTGTCGTGTCCCTACCAGAAAGCAATTTAGATGACGCCTCTCCTGAGTTACGATGTAGCCCACTGAAGATTACTGCTGCACGAACGATGTCATCTGGTCTGCAGATATGAGAGGAGGCCGCTTCTGTCACGAACTTTCATCACAAACATGCGGGCCGAAATTTTATGTCATTTACATATCCTGTCCCAGGAGACAGAGGAGAAAGAATCGTGCCTACGTATTTCCTGGGTGTCGTGAAAGAAGACGTTAGAGGGATGGTAAGAACGGGGGAAGGGGGTGCTAGAAATCCTGCTTGTATTATTCCTTTCAGGAACTAGGGATATAGTAAGGAGCCAAACGAGGATTTATCAACGACGACTGGGTTGCCTGTTCCTGACGCTGGCTCGCTGAAGCTAGAAAACCGAACAAGTATTAAGAAAAAAGATATCTTTTTCTGTCACTGTCACAGAAAGTCATATGTGGACAAGTGATCAGGGGGAAGAGAAGAAGCCATAGAGTCGAGCGTGTCCCAACCCCGCATCAGGATTTTCACCCATGTGTTAAGGGAAGGGGGCGGGGTGGGTGGGGTCCCAGTAAGAGCGTGTTATAATCCCTTTAGCAAATGGATTTTCCCTCCTCGAGTTATGGGACTCACCCACAGTTCGAGGTCTACCTTCCCTGAGGTCGAGATGTCTCTCGGCTCTCAAGGATTAAGAAAGACTTGGGGAGTTTTATCTTTGTTACCAGACCAGCGCCAACTTTCGTCTGGGAATATATATATATATATATATATATATATATATATATATATATATATATGAGGGAGAGAGAGAACATAAAAGCAAACATGAAATACTCTTGAGTTTCTTTTCTTTTGAATTGTTGAACTTTTTCTCTTCTTCTTCTTCTTCTTCTTCTTCTCCTTCTATACATTTTTATTCCCTCAATTTTTGATATATTGCATCCAGATAGGAATCTGTATGCCATCGTTTTCTGTTTTGCATGCATTTCTTTGTGTGAAGATAGCAATATTCGTTTTTTTTTGTTATGAACTATTCAGATAATGTTTTTGAAGGGATAGATGCACTTATATATTTTTTTTGACGTATTCCTAGTATTTATATTCTGCCTCACTTCAATTAGGATGGGAGTGAAGATAATCTCATAATATGAGCGACATCAGTGGGTGTGCACCTAAGGCACTTGCCGGTATATCTCAAGTTTCAACGCCATCTATGGGTGTGAGGTAGCACTATGCCTCAGGTGGTCTGCATATAGAGGTAAGGAGCCATGTCATTTTGCATCTTCCTTTCATACTTTTATTTTGAATGCAGTTTACCTTTTGATTATTCGCTCATATTGGCAGTAGCGTAGGTTGGGCTGTTGCAGATATAAGCGAAGAAAATGCGTTTATTAACTCGCCAAGGAAATAGGGAAGTTCTCGATGTTGTATTTACATTCGTGCTAACGGACCCACAGAGGTAAGGAATTATGTCATTTTACATTTTCTTTCATACACTTATTTTGTATGCAGTTGACGTTTTGATTATCTGCTAATATTTGTAATAGCTTAGGTTTAAGCAGGTTTGTCTTGCATGCCAAAGGCACTTATTTGCGCATATAGGAAGAAGTTAAATTATCTATTCGTACTGATGAAGTAAGTCCTTACGGGTAATTCATCGCCTGCTCTATCACTCCTTTATCCTGAAGTTCCAATTATATGTTATTTTGGGAATTCCTCGTTTGTCTCTCCCGCTTTATCATTCAGCTTTCCCAGTCCTTATATGTCGGGTGTGATTCATCTGCTTTCATCATCATTCAGTACCTGAGATTCTTTTTTATCTATCCTTCCTTTTGTTTTTGTTTCACTAAAGTTAACTGTTCTCGGTCCTTTCCTCCCAGTGTTCGCTTTCGCTTCTTCGTTTGTCACTATTTCTGCATGTCCTTTTGTTTTGCGCGGTCTCGTCTTTGTTTTTTCTCTTTTTTATGATATCTCGCTCATGTCCGTTTGTGTTATCGTTGTCAGTCACTGGTTCACCTTCTTAGAGTCAGCCAAGGACCTTAGGTCAGGCATGAGCGGGAAGCAGGCTGAGTCACAACGTTATGTGAGTGACTAACTTAGCCCTTGAGCAGGACGGTACGTCCCTTGAGCACGACTTTGCGACCCTTGAGCACGACGGTACAAGCCTTGAGCACGACACGACGACCCTTGAGCGCGGCAGTACGATTCTTGGGTACTGTAGCGTAGCTTTTGACCTGACTTTTTTAATTTTGTTGAGAAACGGTCCAGTCGCAGACCAAATCGTCCTAAGGAACGTGTCGTCGTATTCAAGGCTCGCACCGTCGTGCACCAAGGCTCGTACCGTCGTGCCTAAGGGCCGTACCGTAGTGACCAGTAGTGGCACCGTCATGCTGACCACCTCTGCTCTGCTACTGTCACTGTGGGAGGCGTCCAAGAGCCCGGCATTACTTCATCCCGTTGCCTCGGGAGTGTGAAGCTTTGAGGGGAATCCTCGCTTGGCTCCTCCGTCTGTTCCTTCTGCACACACACACACACACACAGAGAAAGAGAGAGAGAGAGAGAGAGAGAGAGAGTATCATCAGGGGTTCCACTCCCTAAGGCATCACCATTACCTCTCTCCCTCCCTCCCACCCTCTCCGATGGTGAAACCTAATCAAAACTTTGCCCCCGGACTCACGCGGCAGTCTCCAGGGCAGTGTTGGATCTGGCAAATTTATGCCCGACACATATTTAGATTCCTCATTCCGACATGACACCCAGGCTGCACACGCCCTGGATCTGTGTGTACGCCAGCAAGCTGGGTGTTGTAGGATGTTTGTATATATAGTTATATATATATATATATATATATATATATATATATATATATATATATATATAT
>JAYMFT010270726.1:0-10630 GCA_038088735.1 Panulirus argus
AAAAAAAAAAAAAAAAAAAAAAAAAAAAAAAAAAAAAAAAAAAAAAAAAAAAAAAAAAAAAAAAAAAAAAAAAAGATTCTTGCCACAAGTAGTTTATTGTTACGACAAGCAGAAGAGTGTTCGAAACGTTCCGATAAGAAAGCAAACCTCAGAAGGGTTCCGAGAATTCTGAATGGACCGCAGACCTAAGAATAATTAATAGCTGGTAGACTTTATATTGCTCTTTATCTATAACCAAACAGGATTCTGTCTTGGAGGTTACCCTCTCCATTGTAACACACAAACACACACACACACCTAAGTACTGTCCTCAAAATACGACAGTGTATGTATATTCACAAAGGGGGTTCGAGTGCTTCGAATAATGTCTGCTGTTGTTTGGAACTAGGCAGCGAGTTCTGACGGTGGAAACGTACATGGAATAAGTTGGGTTTACTTTCTTTTTTCTTGGGGGGGATGAGTGAGGGTGGTGGGAGTGTAGTAGTTCTATACAGCAGTCGACGCGGCATGGACAAAGCCGTACACCAATCTTGACCATCTCGGATCAAGGGATCAGAAGGATGCAAGAAGAGTTGATTCGAGCTCCTCTGGTGTCAGGAGACCCCGTCGTTTAAAGGTGAAACGCTCACAGGAAGAGAGAAAGACTTTGAGACAAAGGAAAAGTTCCGCACTTTTGCCGTCCATGGGAAGGAGGAGGTGCGACAAAGGTCATCCTCGTGTGGCTAGTGTCTACAATGAAGGTATAGGAAGCAGCAGCCAGACGCGCCTCGTGGTCACACAGATTATGGAGACACACACACACACACACGCGGACAGCTAACAGGACAAGTGTCCAAAACGATATCTGTAGAACAGAGACGATGAACCAACACCACAGATGATGAGGAGGTGATTGCCAGAGAGTAAATGAGAAGAGAGGCTTTTGATTTCACTCTGGCTAAAGGGAGAGAGGCGTTAGCAGAACCACTCCAGATGTAATGATAGTGCTTCATACTAACACGAGTGAGGCCTCTGTTGGCGTGAAGCAGCTGGACTGCCTGTACGACACTCCCAGCCTTTTGCAGAGCAGATTTTGTGATGTCGATTATTTTTGGTGTCCAGGACAGAGTGGAGGAGGATATGGTCATGCCCATTTTTTATACTAATGTAGAGGTTGAACTTTGCTCTTTTGAAATTAAGAAACGAGCGAGATACAGAAAGATGAAGAGGTAAGAAATTGCACTGATGGACCCTTAAACTGGGCCACGTTACATCTTTCCCATTTCGCGATGTTCAGTGTGAGATAAAGAGCGAGAGATGACAGGTGAGGTGGATTATGTAGAGTGGAATCATCCATGTGAGAGTGAACAGGAAGAGAGAGAGAGAGAGAGAGCAGGCGACAGGAGAGAGCCCTTGGGGGACACACCAGCGTTGATAGGGTAAGACGAGAATAAGTCTCAGGCCATCGACGGCAGGGGAACGGACAGTCGGTCATACGGACGGACGGACGGACGGAAAGCTACAGAGAACAGCAGAAAAACCAAAGGAGGTTCAGCTACAAGCAAAAAAAAAAAAAAAAAAATTAAAAGGACGCATGCCACACCCTCGTCAGATGCTTTACGAGATGTCGAGAGGCGGGACAAAAGATTTCGCCTTTGCTTTCTCTCTCTCTCTCTCTCTCTCTCTCTCTCTCTCTCTCTCATGCGAGTGAAAGAGGATAAAGCCAGAGAGAGAGGGGGGGCCGGGGATAAGGGGGGGGGGGCCGCACCATCGCCTTGTCCTAATTGGTGTAGAGTTACACCGTTCAATACTTGGCTGGGAGAGTGTGTGTGTGTGTGTGTGTATGAGTGTGTGGTACGTGGGAGAGTGTGTGGGAGAGAGAGTGGGGAAATGTGGGAGAGTGTGTGTGTATGTGGTGTGGGAGAGCGGGAGATAGAGAGTGCGTGTTTGAGAGTGTAGAGTGTGTGAGTATGTGTGTGGAAGCGAGTGTGTGTGGTGCGTGGCTGGGTAGAAAAGAGTGTGTGAGAGCAAGAAGTGTGGGAGAGTGTGAGGAAGTGTGCGTTAGAGTATGAAAGAAGCGTGGGAGAGCGTAAAGTGTGGGAGAGTGCGTGAGAACGCCAACTCAAGGAACACTGCCACAAGACAAAGAAATACAAATTCAACACAAGTGTTGATCCAAACAACTGAATTCTGTGTACCCATCAAAATTTAAAAATCTAAGAAAATTAAAAAAAAATTAACTTTGTAAGATAATTTCATCTATATAAATAATTCTTTGTCTGCAAACAATTACATTTTATCATCGAAAGTAATTATCATACTTGCATACTAATTAATTAAAAACATTACCTGAATCAAGATTATTCTCGACATAAGTTCTTTAATGGTAGAGTTCGAACCGAGTGCCTCGGAGTCACTACTTCGAGACGAGTGTTCAAATCTCCATCCATTGTCGACGTGTTTTTATGAAATAATCTTCATTAAAAAATTTCTGACAATTTTCTATTCCACAGGATGTAATTTTCATTGATATGTACTTCATATATCTTACATCTATCAAAATGGGAGATAGATAACTTATATTGCGTCATTACAGCTATTGTATCCAATCAAAAGCGAGACTGAAGTGGAATGAAAAACGTCGCCCAGATTTTCAGCCAATCAAATGCTTCAATGGACGTAACGAAACGTCATGAGAAATTTCCGCCAATCAAATGCTTTCATGAACGTAACGAACGCGTCATCAAGAATTTTCGCCAATCAAATGCTATAGACGCTCGAGATGAGGACGTCATTGAAAGTTCAGACCAATACGAAACAAGAGACTGACGCGAATGAGACGTCATCAAACTTTTCGGTAATTAAGTGTCATATAGACTCGATGATGACGTTTAAAAATGCTGTCCAATCAAATCACAGATGAACATAACGTTATCCTAAGGTAAAATGAAAATTAACCTTGATTACGCATTTAGTCATAGACCAATAAGGATGAGAAACAGGACAATATAATTCTAATGACGTTAAAAACTCGACAGTCGTCATCATGCTCTCTCAGCCAATCATAAGCTTTTCATACGTCACTATAAAGAGGCCAATCAAGTTTAAGGATCAAGATGAAAGCGCACCGTAAACAATCTACCAAACGGTGATAGCGAGCGAAGGAAGTGGAATTTCCCTTCAATCATTGGATAACTGGGAAGTTATTCAGCAAATCAAATGACATCTAGCAATTTATTCATTCAACCAATAACGCGACAGATGTCAAGAATGTCCACCAATCCCGCCACAGATAAAAACGGAGCGCGCACTGGCTTCTTCTCATCCTCAATGTAAAAAAGAAAACTGAAAAAATGGAGATGGCGGTGGGGGCAGAAAAAAAAGCACAAACATTATGCTCCCCTAGAGACAAAAAGCACACACACACACACACACACACAGGAGAGAGAGAGAGAGAGAGAGAGAGAGAGAAATGAATTATAGACGCCCTTTACCAGCACATTAATCATCGTACATCACGCACCTAAAGATAAACAAACTGACATCGTTTTAAGGAAATTATGGCGCGACGGCCGATGACAATGGAACGAACAAAGCAACAAGTCCTCTTATACGAGTGTCCGATAAAGGCAGGGGTCGCTGTGGCCCGTAATGGTCGCGGAGAACCCGGGTTGGGTCATGTTACATGGGAGGGAGGGAGGGAGGCAGGCAGGGAACCCATGGGTACACCGAACTGCGAAGAGAGAGAGAGACGGAGAGAGCGAGAGCATTTTTTTTTTTGACAGCGCGCTGAGAGCGCTTTAGAGAATGCTCTTTTTTCTAATATACAGCCCTGGAGGGACTGTTTTTAAAGCTGATGGTACGAGGGTTTTATTTGGCTTTTTATCGTAGGGCGGGATTGGTTTAGCGGCTTATGGGGGTTTATTTGGATGGGCAAGTTTTATTTCCGGAGGCTTAACGGTGGCGACATCAGTCATGGTTTATTTATTACGAGGGGGATTTTGCGTGGGTGCAATAAGCCAAAAACTTTTTATCTTGTCTTCATTATGTCATAAATGAAGCCATTTTCTCTGTGTGAAGAGATGCTAGACGTCTCTTGCATCATTATCTTTCACACCATTAGAAGCTTCGGGCCTTTTTTTTGTGTGTGTTCGAAGCAGTCATAATTGCTTCAGATCTGATTACATTTACATATTCATTTAAGCAGCACCAACTGTTGGTTATACAAATATTGGTTTTGGCAACATTAGCTATTTCCGCTCAGAATGACATGATAGTAGACTTGACGATGGTTTGGGAGGTCTTCTACCCTCCACAGTTGGGTCTGGAACCTTACCTTGCCTTACGCATGCCTTACGATAGTTTGGAAGGTCTTCTACCCTCCATGGCTGGGTCTCGGACCTTACCTTACCTTACGATGGTTTACGGAGGTCTTTTACTCATTCGTCAGGAATGGTACGTCTCCAGGTACGAGGATACGGCTGACAATGTCGTTCTTGTGAATTTTCTTGGATTTAGGGAAGATAGATAACCAGTTGGACGCTGACCTTAGGACATCTAGATTTTCCTTACTCTAGACCATTAGCTGGGACGTGATAACAATCGGTGTTACTGAGGTAGTCGGTACGACCCTCTAGCACGACGGTACGACCCTTGGGTCCATGAGAAGACTATCATTCTCAAGAGTCGTCCCGCTGTGCTCAAGGGCCGTCCCGTCCTAGTCAAGGGTCGTGCAGTCGTTCTCACGGGTCGTCTCGTCCTACTCAAGGGTCGCACCGTCCTACTCAGGGGTCGCACCGTCCTACTCAGGGGTCGCACCGTCCTACTCAAGGGTCGTACAGTCGTGCTCAAGGAGTTTAGGCAGACCAGCGTTCCCTCTGACGCAAGGTTATTTGTTGGCAGACTTGTAAAGACAGGAATATGATACGTGGAAAATACATCTTATCTGAAGTAGACATACTATTTGATGCGTCTATTGGACACGGTAAAGCTATTAAAATTGACGAAAGATATTTTAAGAAAAACGCTCTAAAATCAACAACCAAAAAAACATTGTTGTTAACAGATCACGTATTAAAAAAGAAATTCTCTGAAAACGCCCCAACAACTATATTCTTTAATAAGCTGAGTTTAATTAAAAAAAAAAAATTCCTTGGCATAAGCCATTGACTTCTGAACAACAGTAAATGCGAGACAGTATGTCATCTCCTCACATTCATTCTGTATCTTATTTCAGCAACAATGACAGCAGCAAAAAAGTATTTTTTTTTTACGATATTAGTCCAATGAAAAATCTAATAATTGCTGAACGTGTATTTTACACATTCAGATCATCTTACGGCGTCGTTTCAGGCTCGATTCGAAACAGGGTTTAACGGTTCATTTTCTGTTCTAACAAAGATGGATGGGTTCGAGTCTACTGTTTTCAGTCGTTTCCATATCTGTATTTCTGGTGACAAATGCAGACGTCTTGTTGAACTACCGTAACACAATCTTCTCGTCTCACGCAGTACTTTTCTTAACACCGTATAGAAACCATGTATCAGTCTACGTTTAAAAGACGCTACGGTAATCACCAACACGGCTAAAGACTTACTGTAACACTATGCCAAATTCATTCGGCACCATCGAGAGCATTGTTTGCTGATGTCGCACTAGTAGGAGCAATCGACACCTGAACCACAAGCACACTAGACAGGAGTACTACTGGTCGGGAGGAAGAAGTCTTCTGGCCGGTCTTGCCCGCTGTATTCTGCCTTGCCGAATACATCGACTGTTCGCAGTTCTTTCCACTACGGTTTGCTAAATCCCCGGGGGCAATCGAAAATAGAATTCATGAACAAAATATTAATAACAGACTGGACACTTCTGCTTATACCATCAAGGAAAATATAACGCAGTTTTCTTTTTCTTTTGAGCCATAACAAGACCGGAAACTTAAACAGATGTCAGGGGACAAAGATATAACACATATACTACTCCAACTTTCGACTTCATAGCAAGACTGGCCACTCATTCACAAAATATGGGATAGGATAATAACGCATACAGGACCCCCTTTTTTTTTTTCCCTGTATACTAAGACTGGACACTCGGATAGAAAAGTGTGCAAAAAAAAAATAACTGCGTGAGTTATCAGGCCAAGGGTATGGTGGGGGTGGGTGGGGGAGGACATTTGGCCGTGGGTGGTGGTGGGTGGGGGAGAGACTTGGCCCAGGGTGTGGGGGAGAGAGAGAGAGAGAGAGAGAGAGAGGGGGGGGGGGAAGAGAAGGGAGAGCACTTGGCCTGCCCGTCGGGCCGAGTCGAAGGTAATCCAGGTAAGAGGAGCTGCCCCCGGAAGTGCATTAGAACAAAAAAATGACGGAGTTGTGGCCTCCTTATCACTCGGGGAGGGGAGGGGTGGGGTAGGGGGGTGTAATGGGTGAGAGGAAGGGGGAGGGTAGACTTTTAAGAAACGGAGGGAAAACGAAAATGCGAAAGAATGAATAAGGAAACACGACGCGGAGTGAAAAGATGTGTAATGTAAACACCAAGGGAATTAAGGAGAATTACGGGAACGGTGTTGAGGTCAATGACGACATTTTGTTAAAAATAGGAACTATAATCAACAATTACAGCTACAAACGATTCATTCCATTCCACTGTTTACTTTCCAATTTGTTCCATATGTCAGGTACGTACCTCCATTCATTTATTTTCTTTCCACATTGCTTTACAAAACCTTCCTTTTCCACCGTTCCCTGTTTCATTTTCATTTATACTCTTCCTTTGTGTATTATATTCTTTCTCCTATTATCCCTCCCTCCGACGTGCCCTTATTAACTGCTCTATTACCCATTTCTTCCATTTATTGCTTCATGTTGGTCGTTCCCCGTCCCCCTGGAGTCCGCCGCTGCTCTGTCCTCCATAACACCCTCGGGAGCGCCGCGGCCGCTGATTGGCTGCAGCGCCTGACGTCTTGTTATGGCCCCGCTAGACTCCGCCCACTGCCACTGTTGCCAGCACCAGCACCACCCCCATTACACAGCGTTGCCAGCACCAGCACCATTCCCCTCTACACAGAGTTGCCAGCACCAGCACCATCTCTGAACCAGCGTCAGCACAGCACCTTTGATGATCCAGTGTTGCCAGCACTACCATCATCCCTCATCCAGTATTGCCAGTCTCAGCACCATCTCTATTCCAGTATTGCCAGTACCAACACAGCCTTCCCTGACCCAGCGTTGCCAGTGTCAGCACCACCTATGACTTGGTGTTGCCAGTACCAGCACCAACCCTGGCCCCCTGTTGCCAATACCTGAACCAACCATGACCCACTATTACCAGTACCAGCACCACCACTGTTACCAGTACAAGAACTACTCTTGAAACAATGCTGCCAATGCCAGCACCACCTCTGATCCAGTGTTGCCAGTAAAAGCAACACCACAGGTCAAATGCTACCAATATCAGCACCATCCCTAACCCAATGTTACCAGTGCCAACATCACCCATGACCCAGGGTTGCCAAGAACAAGACCACTTCTAACCTAGTGTTGTCAATACCAGCACCACCTCTAACACAGTATTGCCAATATCAGCACCACCCCTGACCCAGGATTGCCAGTACTAGCAACACCCTAAGCTCATTGTTGCCATTACTAGTACTAACTCTGACCAAGCGTTGCCAGCACCAGCACCATCCCGGACCCAGCGCTGCCATATTGTCAGTATTTACACTGCTATTGTCACCATTATTACTGTTATTACTGCCACCATCACCCTTCCAATTGGCCGCTAACAACGTCTTTGAGTACGACTGCACGACCCTTGAGCACGACCAGGGGGAAGGGGGAGGATCCTCGGTCGTACCGTCGATCCTCGAGGCACGTTATGACTGACTCGGCCTGGGATCGATCACTCAGACCGTTTGGTGCAGTTAAACCCGTCCGATCACTTAAAACTCGCCCGAGATTCGTCCAGTGACATTCTACACTGTTGTTGTCCTCGTTGGCTTCTTAAAAACTTCCAACCCAGATCTACGACTCCCTAGTGTATATAACCATAACACACAGCTCAACAGCCACTCATAATCAAGTGAATAATCGACTGAATAAAATCAGATTCAGTGAAAAGTGTCTGAGGGTGGTATTTCACCTTCTTCGCCATATAGGGCGAGGCAGGTAAGGCCCAGCAAGTGACTAATACTTCTGACACTCGACCCTCGCAAAAGCGCCGCGCCGAAGGAATTGGCCAGACTTTCTTTTTTTTTTGCTTTTTTTTTTTTTTTTTTTCCCGCGCGTGATACCGGCTGGAGTCAGGGAGCCACGCACGTCATAGATTGGGAATAATCAATTGCCAACTCGCGATGACATCACGTTGAAATGGTACAAGATCACGTCATAGTTATACGCTATCATGTTAGTTTTTTCTTTTACATCACGTCAGATTATGATACAACAACATGACAGATTAATGCATCACCATCAAATTAATACATTATCAACGTCACTGATGTCTGGACCTTTGTCGTTTCCTTTCTTCCCCGACGCGAACGAAACATACGTATAAGTTTCGCGATTCGTAACGACACACGAAGAGACGATAGATAAGAGAATGGGTTCCAGAAAATGTCGCAAGGGGGCGGCGGGGGGTCGTCGTCTTTTCCTGGATTGCGTAGGTGTTATTCGCATCATTACGTCTCTTAGGAAAAAAAGAGCAGCAAGCCTCGCTCCAGTTAATGAGATGACAGACTGGATTTCTTGCAGAGCTTTTGCAATACCTCACGATGGTTTGGCAGTTGGTCTTCTCCTTCTACTCCCACAGCCTCGTGTTCTTCCTCTTGTTCAACGAGGCTGTTGGAGGGCGCACAGGCGGCGCCCTCCACCACCCCCCCTCCCCTCCCAACCTTCTTAGGCCTAAGTAGTAACCACCGCCTCATCCTGGCCGGTGCTGGTGTTACACTTCGCCGGTACCTGCCTACCCACCTAACCTGTCCACAGGTTCTTACTGTTTCTCCGGGACACCCACAACCCGTTTTCTTTGACGAGGCAGCAGGCAGTAGGCAGCTAGCTAGCTCAACCATCACTCGGGGAGGGAGGGGGGGGAGAGACCGGGTGACACGTTTTCTAACCATTTCCCATCAAGTTCGACGCTGGTCTAAGAGGGTGTGTGTGTGTGTGTGGAAGAAGACCAACCAATCGGCCAAGGACCCTTTCGACCGACGCTCCCGACTCTCGTCTCATGAGACCCAGGAAGAGGAAACCTTGTGTGAGGTTAGTGGGTCACCCTACTGAAGGAGTGAGTCGATCTTAGGCAAGTTATATATAAATTTACTGCAGCTACGTCGGTACCGTGCACCCCACCGCTACACACCTAGTGAGACAAGACTGATTCTCTAGGTTACGGCAGGGCGTCAATCGACTCCTCCTCTCACGAAGCTGTCATAACGTCCTTAGGAAAGACTGAGTCGCTTTTCCAGTAGACTGTGAATTGTGAAATGTTTTTTTTCCCTGGATGGAACGTGATCTTCAGCGATCACCAAATTCCCCTCTTACCTAAAGCATAATTGTACTTTTACCTGAAGAAACTTGGTTGTGCTTTTACCTAAAGAAACTTGGTTGTACTTCTACGTAAAGAAACTTGGTTGTACTTTTACCTAAAGAAGCTTGGTTGCACTTTTACCTAATGAAACTTGGTTGTACTTTTACCCAAAGAAACTTAATTCTACTTCTACCTAAAGACACTTGGTTGCATTTTTACCTACTGAGACTTGGTTGTGACTCTGAGTCTATCCACAAAATCTGAGATATTACAGAAGTTATAAAAAAAGAATTCAGTCGTGTTATAAACTTCATATCTAATACCTCGGTGGAGGAGGGGGGAGGGGAGGGGAGGGGAGGGAAGGGGACGCTGCTCTGTCCCGAGTTACCGACGGCGGTTTGATCCCTCGTGTCCCGAGGCGGTGGCCGAGGGGGAGGGGGGGGATTTGTGGGTGGGGGGAGGGGGGAGGGAGGTCAAGTTCCTTCCAGCGGAGGACCACACTAAGAAGACCACCACCACCCCACATCCCCTCCACCTCCTCTCACCCCTCCCTCCCCTCCTCCTACGGCTCCCGCAGGAGGGGGCGGGCGGTGTGTGCCGGAGGAGGAGGAGTTCCTCAGGGATATCGCCCCTCCCGCTCCAGTTTCACCCGACAATAAGAACCCACGCCAGGTGTCTCCTCTTCTCTCCGCCCTCCCCCCCTTTGGCTTATCACAATAGACCTTTATAATTAATCATCTACCAGCAGCTACCACCACCACCACCACTACCACCCCTCTCCCTCCTCCTCTCACCCCTCTCCCTCCACCACCACCCACCACCACCACAAGCCCTTCTTCCACCTGACCGCCCGCATGCTCCTGTTGCACCGAACTGCCTGGGCTGCGGCCACAGGAAATCGTATCTGCTGTAACCCACAGACTCGGTCGCTTTTCTTTTCTCTTTTTTTTTTTCCTCTGATCTTCCGAGAGGTCACAAGTGCAAGACTGACTTGAGGGGGAGGGGGGTGGAAGGGGGGGGAAAGGGGGGTGGAGGGGCTTCGAGACAATGGTGGTGGTGGCTTGGGGTGGTGGAGAGAGAGAGAGAGAGAGAGAGAGAGAGAGAGAGAGAGAGAGAGAGAGAGAGAGAG
>JAYMFT010270737.1:0-10629 GCA_038088735.1 Panulirus argus
AGAGAGAGAGAGAGAGAAGAGAGAGAGAGAGAGAGAGAGAGTACCACAGGGTTCTACTCCCATGCCATTACTTTTCCTGATCTATGAAAATGACTTACCTGAAAGTATGGACTTCTACCTGAATATGCTTGCAGATGATGTAAAGATCATGAAAAAAGTGAAAAGTTAAGAGATTCAACCTAAAAAAGACTCCAAAATTGTTCGGATACATGGTTGATGAAATTCATCCTGAGCAAATATAAAGTTATATGGATGGGACAAAGTGAAATACAGCTCTAGGGTGATCATTATCTACCAGGAAATAAGCTTAAGGATTTTGTCTGTGAAAAGGACTAGAGAGTCTACACTGTCCCAAATGTGTCACCAAAGTCCCACATCAGGGGGATAGTCTAGGAAACATATTGTCTGCTTGCAAATATTTTGAATAGTTTTGAAGTAAATGGATAAGGAAATATTTATGAAGTTCTTCATAAACTACACATAGCCAGATCTAAAATATGCTTATCAAATTTGGTCACTTTATCTACAGAAGCACAAAAGAACAAATAAGGAAGGTCCAGAGGAGGGCAACAAAGATAGTACCAGAATTAATAGAGGCAAGTTACAGAAATTGCCTAAAGGATTTGAATTTGCCAACCTTGGAAGAGACACAAACGAAGAGAAACCTGATCACAACCTTAAAGATTCTAAACCAGACTGATAATATAGACAGTGAACAGTTCTTTGAAAAATGTAGGGATAGAGCAACCAGAGGACATAACATGAAATCAGGCAAGAAACTTGTTAAGAAAGATGTAAAGAAGCACTTTTCTAGTGTAAGAGTGGGGGAAGAATGGAATGAAATGATGGAGAATATGGTTAACAAAGAAAGCATCCATAACTCTAAGAAACTGTATGATGCAGAGTATGTTCAAGAGATGGGGCCCTGTGAGTGTAAAACTCCCTCCCCAATTAGTGCATATAGGTTATTCCAACTGAAAATTAAGCATTCACTCACTTTCTTACTTTTTACAACTTATCTTATTTAGGGCTCATGTTATGAATCAGTATGTATATATCATCAGGTAATATCATCAAAGCCTTTCAAATTCAAATCTAATTTAAATTTCTTTGGACCTTCCTTTAAAAAATATAATTTTCCAACGTAAAACAAACCAATACTTTAACTCACTTTGTTAGGAAGAGCTAGAAGTGTACAGACAGGGTGCTCATATGGGAATGCAGTAGTGGCATCTTTGGTGCCCCTCACCCGCACACGTAGCAGCCTTCCACTGCCAGCTGGCCACCACCCAATGCACTCACCTGAAACAGGCCATTTTAGTAAAATTCTGACAGAAACTTAATATCTGCATAATTAATTCAGGTTAAAACATTTTTGGCTACTAATTCCAAAAAGCATTATCATTAACTGTGACACATCACACCTATGAATTCACTGTTTGCTTTAAGAACAACCATTAGAAAAGTATTCTTTGAAACATTTAAAGAGAATAAGTGAAAAGCTCATTTCACTGTGTAATATGAATGGTCAGGTAGGCGAATGAAAGTTGGGGTGACTTGGAAAGTTCGGTCCCCTGAAGAAATCAAATTACTGAAAAAAACAGTGGCTTCGCAACATTTCTTAGACATCACAAAATTCTCTTAATTAGATGAACTTTAAGATGGCTTCTTCCCCTTATTACCTTTCAGAGTTTTCTATCACATTCAAATAATAAGTCCATGAAAGCTGATAGTGTTTAGGATATTTTACATCAAATACAGGAATAAGCCTGATGCCGAACAAAAACACACCAAAGCATACTTATACAGGAAACTGTCCTTGGCTAATGAAAGTCTGAACTTTCAAATAGTTGTCTCATAAATGTCTGTTCTTTATTTACTGCACTAAGGTTTCGAACTGTGTTTCTTATGTCAACCAAACTCAATAAGATGACTGGACTAATTGTCTATGTATGAATATAATTCTCTAAAAGCCTAGGTAAGATTTCTGTCATTAAAAATAATTCTACATAAGCAGGTAATTTCTTCACACGAATTAAAAAGTATGAAAACTAAAGGAAAGAGTTCCTTAGTTTAAAAGTTATTCCTTGTGTCCATTGTATTCCATTTTTCCTGCACACAAAGCATGATGGAACTTACTACATCTTGCAAAGACATTTTAGCTTTTAAGTATTCTACATAATCCCTTTCAAATGATTCCCACAACATATGAGGGTGCTCAGTATGTACGAACCATGCACTGGCTGTGGGCCTGCTTCTCCCACCCACATTTGAAGGATCCCTACTTGAGGCATGAAATGATGGCAGATGTCACCTACAACTGTAACTATCAAGCAGAAATATTAACAAGACTTAGATATTCACAGATAACTGTGGTGGAAAGATGGTGCTTGCTCCCTACATCCAGGCCATGGCCTTAATATCTAATATAAAAAAATGAGATTAAGTGTTGTTCAGATAAAAACAGCCAACTATCACATCTACACATATCAGGAGACAATAAGGATCTATCTATCTATTTATCTATATCACTGACACCTGTTCCCCCCGGCAACTTCCTCAAAGGGGTGGCCATGGCAAAAGAGCCTCCATAACTGATGAATTCCAGTGCTGCTTCTTAGCCGGTGCTACTATAGTATGCGGTCTACCACGGTATCAAACATTATAGCATGCGGTCTACCTCATTTACTACCTAACCTAACCTAACCTCACCTAACCTGACCGCATGCTAAGTGTTTGATACCGCGGTAGACCGCATACTATAGTAGCACCTCTTAGCCTTTAGTGCCTCGCTGTAACAGGCCACTAGCAGACGGCGACTGTAATGCATTATTTCCAGAGGCTCCTACATAATGTTCCTACCTCCATAGCTGGTGGCTGCCTACCAGCAATTACCTCTTACACCTTGAAGAATGACTTAGAATATAATATTAGAAAAAGATTCACAATTCAAGCATAGGGAGTTTAGTGAGTGGGTGAAATATAATACTCTGAGATGGTTTGGGCTTGTGGGAAAAGCTAAACAGGAAGTTCACAAGGAGAGTGCATGATAGTATATAATTAATGGGGTTGATGTGAGAGGAAGAGCACCTGTGACATAAGGAAACAGAGTGGAAGAGTACTGGAGGGAGATAAATGCTGGAAGAATGTGTAGAATGATATATGTGAAGGAGGCATAAGAGGACGACAATAAGTGGAGACTATTGCTGTAGCCATCCCACTGATGGAAGTTTCTGGAGGGAATGAGCATCAGAAATATAGATAGAAAGACAGGGTTACATGCCAAGGTCATGGCACACAATCTGAATAAATGGTAGTAGCAAGCAAAGACTTAAAGACCTTAGCATCATGTCAATATGTAAGTATCTATGCAGTACTGTGTTTAAAAGGCTGGAATTGTTTTAAAGGTTTATAATACTTTACTTTTACTGTTTCAAAAAATGCTAATACACTGCTGTCTGGGATAAGACTTCTAGAAAACCAATAATCCTAATGGTATAATACACTGGTGAAGATACTTACAAAAGTAGACTGAATCCCATAAAATATGAGAATATGTAGTCTACCAGATAGCATGTTACACAAGCAGAGTTTCAAGCTCTAGCTAAGATGGACAGCCAATTTTCTTCCCTTGGCTACAATGAATCTTTAACAGAACACATGAATGTCTGATTAGATTCTCCTTTATTCTAGGGTACACAAAAGTAAAGCTTACCTGAGAGTACAGTGAACCACTCAGCTTGTGGTACTCCAACTTCAATAACTTCAAGGTCAAAAGGAGCTTTATTGAGGAGTTTGTAGAAGGGTGAAAATATCACTATCTTAGTCAAACCAGAGTTGCCAAGCTGGATATCCACACCAACCTGTTTTGAGGCATTATATAAATGAATATTACAAATTTTATCAAAACTTACAAAGTAGAATCAATCAGGCTCACACTGTGAGCCATCTCCACTTGTTTCAAGTGCTGACCCCCAAGCCACTTACTATTTCCATAAGATATATATAGTCTTGTGTCTTTATCATTTAAGAACTTCGCTACACACCACAACAATGTAATACCCAAGTCTCCACAGTGACCATACTATCCATTATCATCAAACAAACCAGTTTTTCTAATGTAAAAATCCATATCTTTTCCAAGTGTAATAAAATCATTAAAGAGAATACATTTTCATGTGCAATTAAGTCATGACAATTCAGTATTCAACCCTGTTTTGCTACTAGTACAATAAATAAAACCACGATGACCGAAGCAACCTATCAAATATTTACTTTGTACCCAACTTTTTCCCTCAGTGATTAAACATCAGGAACATCAGAATCACTTACACACATCTACTCCCTTGTTGTTAAGTATAGTTAAATGAAACCAGAACCAAACACCTAGAGCTAAACCCTAGACACCCTAGGGAGGAGGAAAATGCTCACAGGAAACTGCACCAGAAAGAATTTTTGATAATTCAAAACTTTATATTTCTTTCCAGTGTTGGTTTGTTCCCCAAGCCATGAGAGCATACCATCACAGAGGAGAACAGTAAAGAGAAAATCTTCATACAAAATGCCACGCAATGTATAGCAAGAACACTACATTAAGAGTCATCCTGACACATTAGGGTACTTTTGCCTTGATGGTGGCAACCCTAACGCTTAACTACATTTTTTCATGATTCATGTATTTTCTAACTAATTTTTATATTATCTTGTAGGGTAATATTTTGTTATATTAAATCTAGTATACAGTGTTTCTTTGTATGATTCTGTACATTTTTGCTTCAAATCTAAGCATGAATAATAATTCCTAAAAAATAAATCTTTGCACTTCCTGCATACTCTAATGCAAATGAACTATGTGTATTTTCATCTTCTAAGAACAGTCTGATCCCAAACAACTGGGATAAACCTTCTGCAAAACAGTAAAAATTATTAATAAATGATCAAGAGTGGTTATTCTTACCTGATAATTCCGACTAGGTGCTTTGCATGTGACAGATCCCGAGCTACCCACAACATCCAAAGAAAACCTTTCTGACCAATCACTATCTTCCACTTTCACAGTTGCTTTCTTCTTTCCAAAGAATGCCTTAGACTTGAAGGAGAAAAGAATGGCTTCACTGTTGTCCTCCTCATGAACGACGATATTATTGGGTGTGTCGCCCTGAATCACAAAAAAATATATCTGTTAACAAGCAAACTGTGATTAAAACTATTTTAGTGAATCATAGTGGAAAATGAACTGCATCTAACATCTTGCCAAAAAAGATTTCATTAAACAATGCAGCTGATAATATTTCAAGCCATCAATATTCAGTCTCATCTTCAGATGAATACCAAGCCCCAAAAGTTACCATACTGCAACATGAAAAACAAATATGCTTAAAAATTACAAATATACATTAGGAAAATGTGTCTTATCTAATATAAACAAACTGGTAAAAAAATATTTCCATATATTTTTTTTTTTCATACAAATTCGCCTTTTCCCATGTTAGCGAGGTAGCGTTAAGAACAGAGGACTGAGCCTTAGAGGGAAAATCCTCAATTGGCCTCTTCTCTGTTCCTTTTTTGGAAAAGCAGAAACTGGAGGGGAGGATTTCCAGCCCCCGCTCCCTCCCCTTTTAGTCGCCTCTTAAGACACGCAGGGAATACGTGGGAAGTATTCTCTCTCCCCTATCCACAGGGATATTCACTCAAATTTCTCTTTCCACACTCTTCCAGACTTAGAAAGAAACCAGTTTCTCCACAAAAATCTGCCACTAGCACTGTATCATCAGCAAACAGTAACTAATTTGCCTTCCAGGCCCCTCTTCCCATGACAGACCTTACCCTGTTTCTCAGACACTTGCATTTACCTCCCTTACCACCCCATTCATAAACAAGTTAAACAGTTACATTGACATCACACACCCCTGTAGAGACCATCTTCAACTGGAACTACACACCATCAGCTCTTCCTACTTGCAAAGACGCCTTACTTTCTTGATGAGAACTCCTCACTGCTTCTCATAGTTTTCCTCCCAGGCCATATGTTCGTAACACCACCATAAAACATCTCTTTCAACCTCATCTACACTCTTTTCTTTATTCCTAAGCACTACTTACAAATCCATCTTTATCTCTGTTTCTCACACAAAATCTTCAGAGCAAACACCTGTTTCACACATCTCTACCAAATACTGGTATATTTATTCAGTGCATCCTGTTTTTCCAGATCCGTCTTCTTCAAGGTGCAGCAAATGCATATAAGATAGACAGAGATGAAATGTTTGAGAGGTGGTGGGATTCTGTGTTAGTGCTCGACGACAAGGAAGCTTGGAGGCTTTCTTGTCAAATTGAGCCCCAGGGATCTTCGGCTCAGTCATCAACAAGAGAAGGCAGGATAAGGAAAAGAGCGCAGTAAGCCTCCAATTTTATGAAGCTGTTGGTTGTTAACTGTAATGAAGTATTCTAGTAATCCTGGAAAAAACTACTTGATAACTGCCTTGCATATGTTTTTCCCAGTAGTACTAGTTGTTGATGTTCTTCATAATTTTTCAGATTTGGACATAGAAAGAATGACAGCATTGCCAGTACCTCGAGTGGATCATCGAGTAGTCAGTTCCTCTTTGATAATGACTCTTTGACTAGCCCTGCCAGCCATAATGATAGCTGTTCTCTGGAAAGAAAGGTCAGTTATAGATGTGTTTAGTTTTATTAAGGGTAAAAAATGTTTTGCTTATGATGGACACACCCACAAAGTTGAAGATGAAAGCTGGAAGAGTTGATAAATATTTTTAGGAAAGTAGGTTAATCTGTTTTTTAAGATATTTTCAAAATATTGGTCTACTTTTTATAACAGGTCAATGGATAAACATTAGATTGAAGATAAAACTATAGTCCTTTTTAGAGACTTATTTTTATTAATGTACGTGCCATCAAAATTTGATTAGACTACAATTGTGAATATGTATGGAAAGCAGATAAGATTTTAAAAGATATTTATGCTTGTTACTCTATATGAGTAAACCTTTAGGAAAAGAAAATTAATATCTTTGCTTTTCCCATAAAAAGTGACTAACCTGTTTTACATAAAGCAGTTCCCATGTTGTTAGAATATATAGGGATGACTGTTTGTCAGGTCTGAGGCAGAGAACAACCTCACTGTATTTCAGGTCTTCATTGCTCTTTAGTATTCTAAAACCATTAGGGAATCACACCGGTAGGCAGAACATATTGGGATATCATTTCATAAGGACTTGGCAAAGGGCCTACTATGACTACTATACAACCAGAGCATATTTTTTTAGAGTCATGATGTGCACTAGTACTTGTCCAGGAACTAGATATTTAAAATATGTGACCTATATTTTGATAACTAAAAGGGTTTTTAAGTTCAAGTGATGGTCTGTGTTGACCCAGTGCATTTCAGCTTGGCAGTTGATGCATTTACCATAAGATGCACTGAAATAAAAACAAAAACAAATGACATTGCATTTGAGTTTGTAATTCCAGTCTTCAGTGGATTGATCAAGTAGATAGCCCCAGTCTTCATTAGATATATCAAGTATTAGCCCCATGAAACTTATATGCAAACCAATTCTTATCATCTCATAAACCTTACAACTACAGATCTATTCAGTTTGTCCACAGAGTCAAATTCTAAAGTGAAATTCTTATTTTCATTCTCTACTGTTTACAGTATTAACGTCTTAACTTAGAACAAAGTCCATCATTTCAGTGACTAGTTTTCTTGTGTTTGTATATGCCTTTTTACTTATGTACAAGACTTATTGTTATATAATTTCCACAGATGTCAACTTCCTCCAGTAGCTCATCATTACCTTCATTAGATGTCTCGGTACATTCAGGTGGCACCACTGCATCAGGTCGCACTCCAGAACGCATTTCCAGTACTCAGCAGCAACCGCCAAAATCTTCACCATACATCACTCCTGATTTTTACATCATCAGAGTGTCAATTGAAAGTAGTGCACATGAGATTGAAGGTTTGTTCAATATTTCCTGATTCATTTCTCTCATTTCATCCATACTCTATTCCCATGCAATAGATGGGTCAAAAAGCTTTGGCAAATATTTACACAAATCCTCAACACCAGTGAGTTAACTGTTTTATTGCTGTTTTATTTAGGGAGTGAGAGCGTGTATGCATGAGTGGTGGATGTTCTAGAACCTTTGGAAAATAGGGAGACATCAAAAGATAAAGATGGAAAGCTTTACCATGCATTGCTTTTCTTGATAAATCCCTTTTAGGTAGCAATACCTGATTTAATCCTCTCAACTAGAGAACTTCAGTCATAGTTTGGATCCATACCTCTTGTTTTCTAGATTAGCTGGTTTGTGAAAGCAAGGAAATGAGCCTGCCTCTATACTGTAAGCAGATGCTGCTCTGGCCCAACTTCTTACTGCTATGCCTCCTCTTCATACCTCTGCATCATCTCCACAAAGTCCTCTCCTCCTGAAACTTTGTAGATCAGTCATATCAGCTTCAGAATCATCATACCAGACATTTCTGCCAGAATTGCCTGTGTATACCACTTATGTCTGTGTCAGATTACTTTTGGAGTCATGAATGCACTCCTTCCACACAGCCTTTCAAACTCTATTCATGGCACTGGTCTTAATTTCATCCCATACACTTGATATTATTGCCTTCCATGCTAATATGGGAAATGGCAGACAGTTATGAAAAAATTTATATGGGGTTAATGTCTTCCTTGGTTTCATCATTAATAGAAGCTCTAGTAGCCATATTGTTAACAAAGGGAATGAAACAAGTCTGTGAGTAGAGAATAACCTTGCACAATAAGCACCAAGCATGAACTGGCTTGCACTTCCCATCATTCATTGTGATACCCACGGTATGAAACATCCTCTGCCCATTACACTTATGCTCAACAGTTCAAGGGCAAACAAAGTACACCTTGTATTGATTTTTTGGTGGTAAAAAAATTAATCATACCTTTGAATTCATTTATAGCAAGGGAAATATATATCTTTTTTTATCTAGTTATTATAAGCCATGAGTCCTATAAGACCTTTTTTCATCTTTTTCTAATGGTTTCTTTACCCACAGAACATATTTCTCACATCTGATTTCCTTACTTTAACTATCATCTGAATTCTGCTGGATATGTATTACAAAATTTATTTAAAATTGGGTGTAGATTATATGAAGAAAACTAAAATATGCAATGTGATATATACATATATAGAATAAGCTTTATAATTGATAATTCATGAAATTTTAAGTTCTTTCTTCAAACTCAGGCTTTGCCATCCATGAAAGTATTTTAAGAAACTTGCTTATGATCAGAGTTCAATATGTTTATGGTTATGAGTTCATTGTAGGACTTATAGGTAGACTGATTTATTGAACTGGAGTTCACCAGTTATGGAGAGACTTTTGCTATAGCCACCCACTTAAGGGAGTTCCAGAAGGGAAATGGAGTCAGAGATATAGATAGATAGATAGATTTATTGAAGTACAATATCATACATTCAAGGAAAATATTTGTGTGCATATTACTATTATTTTTGTTAATGAATATAATGATATGTAAGTAATGGTTCGTCTTTCTTCAATCAGGTGTAAATCTCTACAAAAGTATCATGCTGAGCAACTCAGAAAGGACAGTGTCAGTTATTCGAAAAGCAATGGAAAAACATGGATTTGAGGGTAATCCTGAAGACTACACATTGGCTCAGTTCCTTCCTGATGGTGGTAAGTAAAATTTGATTAAGATAGTCATAACAACAGAACTTCTACCCTCTCTTTATCATTTACCATGATTTTGAATATATCGATGGTAGGAATGTGGTTTTAAGTAAAGGATCATTAGCCTCATAGATTTGTGTAATATTAAAGGGTTTTAGTTTTGTTTTGCATTTATGGTCTTTTTTTCCCTTTGACAGAGATGCTGTTGCCTGCTTCTGCGAATGTGTATTATGCAATTAACACCCAGTATGACCTTAATTTTGTATTGAGAAGGCGAAGACATGGTGACGAAAACACAATTATTAGAAGAAATCCAGCCAAGGACCACAAAGTTCGTAAAAAGCTCCTGGTTACGTAGCACAAGTAAAAAATATATTTCTCTGGCAACTTATTTCTTTTCCTTGTACTAAGTGAAAAGTTTACCAAGTGATCCTGAACAGCTAGTAGATGCTAATTTAGAAGGAGTGTGAAGGCCATTATCTGTACTGATGAACTTGAAAAGGCCTAAAGAGCCAAAGATGTATGACTTAAAATCTGAAAATATAATATGAAGGCTCTTGTTCACCACTCTTTAGACTGAAAGATTTGAGATATTTACTTGAAATTAATCTTGTGAGAGAGGGTAATTGTTATCAAGTACTGTGCTAAAACCGAGTTGTATGACTTTAAGACTGTCTCTCATTTTTGTAGTATTGTGAAATAATTTATGTTATCAGTGCTGCTTGGTATTTGTGTACAGATGTCTTGTGAATATATGACAAGCCTTTTATTCTGTATTTATATAATGATTTGAAATATTTGATGTATGGAATAGTATGCAAAGAAGTGTGAATGAAAGGCCTCTAATTAGTAGTTGTAAATATATATATATATAATTTTTTTTTTTTTTTTTTTTTTTTTTTTTTTTTTTTTTT
>JAYMFT010270748.1:0-10629 GCA_038088735.1 Panulirus argus
TTTTTTTTTTTTTTTTTTTTTTTTTTTAGGCTCCAGTCATGGACAAAAGTCCACATCAAAGCCAGGCCCTAATTGAAATATAGAGAATTGAGAAAGGGGGAAAATAAACAAGGAAGTATTTACAAATTTTTGAGAAAGTGAAAATCATGTCTCTTAAATTGTTCTGAGAGCCTTGTTTTGTGTGGTTTGTATTTTTGTTCTGTTTACTCTTAATTGGACAGATGACCAGGTGGGTGAGGTATGGTTTAGGGTTAAGTGGATGAACTTTTCGAAGTGGATACAAAGAGATTCTTTTCCTTAATTGTAACTGGTGCTGATAAGAGTTTAAAGCCAATATGTTGATGTTAGTGGTGTGGGAAAACAGTATCATATGTGTATCTTATGTGATACCTAGTACAGTTGGAGTTCTGTTGAGAGGAAGCAGTTGACTATTCAGGGTTATGGAAGAGTGTAGGTTGAATTTGAATTTGTTTGGAATTGAGAGTATGACTGGCTATGGGGATGCAAACATTCAGTGTTCTAATTATGATGTAAAGTTGCATGTTTGTAGTTGCCTGATTAGTGTCAGGATGTCGAGATGTGATTGTGAGGTCATTTACAGTACTTAGTATAGCCACCACATGTCTTCAAAACATATTGTATGCATCATGGCATGGAGTCAGTAAGGTTTCTGCAGTAATCAAAGTCATTTCCATTCATCCAGATGTTTCTGATGGCTTCAAGAAGGCAAGGAATTGAAAAGGTGTTCCTTTCTTGAAGTTTAAGCTTTGTGTGAGACCAAAGCTCCTTGATGGGATTCAGGTCTGGAGAATTCCCAGGCCATTGAAGGATGTTCACTGCTAATCTGACAACCATTTCATGACCTTCTTTGCCTTGTGACATGGTGCACTGCCCTGCATAAAGAAGTTGCAGCTGTGAATCTCATAAAAATTCATCATGTGGTCACAAAGAGCTTCATTGCAGCGGTCTTCATTCATTTTGATGTTCTTGGGAAGCAACATGAAATCCCCCACACCCTAACTCTCCGCTAAAGCAACCTCAAATCATGAATGAGTCTGGGTGTTTGACAGTCATTTACATATAACAGGGGTCAAGGGGACTCATGTGTGAGGGACATCCCAACTTGCCACACCTCAATGCACCACACTGGAAAGTCAACTCATCGCTCCATAAGACCCTTCTCCAGTCTTCAGCAGTGAAATGTTTGTAGTTCCTTGCAAAACTGAGACGAGTATCACGCATCTTGCGTGTCAGTAGGGGTTTTCTGGTCGGGGAACGAAGCGGCAGGTTCAGGTTTTTCTGGCAGCGCTCTTGAATGGTGCATTCTGCAACACTTCCAAGGAAGGTGGGATAGGCTTGCTTTAATAGTCTTGCTGTGATGCATGGAATTATCTATACTTGCCTCTTAATAAGCTTGTCAGTAGCTGCTGAAGTCTTTCTGGGACACCCTGGTACAGATTAACGAGGTGGAACTTCACCTCATGGGATATTCTTGGCTTTTTCAGTGAGGCTGTATATGACTGACTCGCTCACCCCTGTACACTGACAAATCTTCTGCATCATAATTTTGCCTCCATCAGGGAAAGAATCCGAGCCTTTTCTTGCTGGGTTGGGTTCCTGTGACCCATTCTAAGGTGCAGGTGGGTAGCAGTGCGATGAAAAGTGAATGAAACAAAAAAGGGTCTTTGTTAATCCAGCAGCTCATAGCATGCGTCCTCTCTCTAGCTTGTCCCATGAGGCACTGACGCAATCCTCAGTCTGGGGTGATGGCATCACCAAGAAGAGTTGCCAAGTACTAATTAAGCAAGATATGAGCATTCGTTAGACTGACAGATGCGGCAATTTTGCGAACACCCAACCATACAACAAAAGGCCCCATATTCCTTAGACGTTCTGCAGGTAATGTACCTATGAGAGGACTTTCAAAGTGTAGCCTTTGATAAGTCAAGTAGGAAGAAACTGTAGGGGTTGGAGAAGGAACTACTCCTTAGCAACTTCACTACAGAGCCTAAGGGTTCTTGTGGTGAAGCCATTGTGAATGACCCTGATTTGTCAGCCAGTTATGAAACTGAATAACTCTCTGTAATTTTGTGGAGGGCAGTATCCAATGTCTTTTGTATGTGGATGTGTCAGGAAATTGTCAAATGCTTTTCTGATATTTAGTGCCACTAATATAGTGAAAGAGGGAGAGAGGTTATGGATGGTTGATGCCACCCAGGATGTGTTGTGCGAGTTGCATGTGCAATGTACAAAGAAAGTGATTGGGTCTAAAACCATACTCAATGAGTGGGATGAGAAAACTTGCTTGATTCTGTTGTGGATCAGTCTTTCAAGGAGTTTGGGTAATGAAGAAAGAAGAGATTATAGCAATAGGAGGAGGAGTTTGGGGGCATGGAGGGTGTCATGATGGGCACTATTCTGTTAAGTTTCCAGACGTTTGAGATTTTGCTATGCAGCAAGGAGTAACTGAATATATCTGACAGTGTTTAGAACACTTTTGAACAGATGTATTATATCTGACATCTGATATACTATCAGGGTGAGTTGCAGAGGATATTTTTGTCTTAATTACATTCTGAATGTCAATAAGTGTGAAAGTTGGGTCAGCAGTTGTACTGGGGTGGAATCTGTCAATATCTTTTTGACTATTCTATATAGGGGTGTGGTTGGTTTATGGATAATTCTTGAGCAGTGTTTCATATGTTTGTATGTTCTTTGGGAGAAGGGATGTTATTCTCTGGGTCTGAAGGGCTTCAAGTACTGGGTGTGGATTAGTATGGGATGTATGGAGTTTTGGACTGTTCTCAAGAATTGACTGGTGTTGGTTTTGTGGTCTATAGTGTCAACAGTTTGCTGTTCATTTTCCACTGATTAGGTTAGTCATGGTTTTTGTAAAGTGTTTGAATATGTTCTGTGGTCTCTGCAGACGGCAAATGGCTTTGCCTAAGTGTTTCTTTGCTTTTGGGGGTCTGTGATTTGTTGGGAGTAGTTTGGGTTATGTTGCTTTATATGTCCTTGTGGTATGTGATTTTTTCTGGCTTGGTTACTGGCATTGATAAAACATGATTTGGCATGATGTGAGGTTGGGAAGCTATCAAAGATTTACTTTTGAAACTTGGATTCTTCGTACGGAGTGAATGCTTGACAAACAACATGCAGAGGTATAATCAATCCATGGATCCCCTCTAAGCAGCCACCATCCTGCTCCAAAGGAATCCTTTGATCCTTGATCCCTGTTTCTGCATGAAACACAACCTTAGGCTGTCCCTGGCCACTATGCCACATCATGTTAAATTTGCTGTATTTGACACTATAAAAAATTCATGTTACACTTACTCTGTTAGTCTTTGTAGGATATTTAATCCTGCTAGGTATCTTTACCTCTGTCTGCTTGTTGCTGTGATACATTATTTTTCATTACTGAAAAGTAAGCATTCTTCTATTGCATGCATGGAAAATGTTTACTAACCCCAACCCCTCTCCCACTGGGCACACGCAGGCACCCCTCCTCCCCCTCACCCACAACATGCCAGACACTCACTTGCTCAGCCAATATTTTTCCATCTACTTCACATCTGCTAAGTTAGTGATAATATCAAAAGCATTATCAACATGATAATAGTGTCATTAGTAATGCTTTTTGTTATAATTCCAGTAACATTATTCAACAAATGCAGAAACTATGAACCAAATCTACTGTTTTATATTAGCTATGAATACTCTACGCAATAACAAGACCACAATTTATAGGCCACATTTCTGTAATCTGTAAATTTCCAAAATTTGCATTTTACTTGGTCCCAAGGATAATGGATTTTCCTAGCTTCACCTGCATGCGTTACATCACTAAAGTGCACAATACACATTACATGTAAATTAACAGCAGAAAAGAAAAAGGATTGAGAGAGAGATGGGAGGGAAGTATTAGAAAACAAACACTAAAGTTTATTTCTGAACACAATTAAAATTACAAGAATGTTCCTGACCAATAGATGTTCAGCAATGTAACTGTGACAAAGCAGAGGATCTATCATCATATACTAATTGGCAAAACTTAAAAAGCCATTGCATCTTAATTCAAATTATATACATGATGAGCAGGATCTCAATTAAAAGAATGGCAGTACTAAACAAACAAGCAGCTGTCCAATTTCACAAACAAAACTGACTATTTAAAAAATATCATTTCAGAACAGATTACTAATATGAATCATAAGTTTACCTTTTAAGACTGAGAAATCCACATCCAAACATTCATCAGTGTGAAATTCTCTAGATTTTCCATTGCATTCATAAGTACTCCACGGCATCATGCAAATAGAACAAACTTCATTGTTTAGCTTCTCCTCAAATGTCCTGTGTGAGCCCCCTTTGAAGAAATTTTCAACACTATTTTTCTTCTGAATGATGGGTGTTGAACATGAAAAAGACTTTGTCAGACCTTTGTACTTAGGTGTTATCTTTAATCTGCTTAGCTTTCTGCGCTTACTCAGTGGAACTCTAAATCTACTGTTCCCCTGAGATGAAGAGAGTTGTGATGGTTCTTCTTTGCAAGGCTGAGGGTGAGAAAACTGAGACCTGAAACACAAAGACCATCCATCAATCATATATTTTCAGGCAACATACTAATGAATCAGATTCTAAGCTTAACACCCATTAACTAGGGATCTTTTCTCATAGTGTTCTTAAACCTCTTAATCTATCAAAACTCTTTACTCACAGTTTATGTGGCACATTGGTGCAACCTATTCCTAATGATCAAAATAGATCTGTCTATATGTATCTCACAGGATTTTCAAGAAACACATGGAAAGTCTTCCCCATACATATATCTATACTGGTTACTGATAATTTCATCATCTGATGTTGGAGATTCCCAGTAATTATCACACCATATGCTCATATTTCTGCAAGCTGATCATGCTATCCTGAGTGAAACAAGCTCTCTTTCTCAGCTTTAAAAACAATGACTGAGTATATAAATGATAAGGGTTATCCATCCAAGCTATATTAAAGAGGGAAAAAAGGATGAAAGAAAGACAGTAAAAAATAAGAGTAAAGAAAAATGGGCAGTACAGCAAAAAAAATTATATTCAAGGGATACTTTGGAGCTGTCATCTGTTCTTGACACTATCTCACTCACATGAGAAATAGTTAGCACGTATAAAACAAAATTTGGAGCTTGTTAGTACGAAGCCAATTCAATACATATGGTGATGTCCACAAACAGAGGCCTAATTGGCACCTGTATCATCAGTGAAAAGCTACCTAAATACCTTCATACCAAGCAAGGAGATATCAATCACAATGAAAAAGGATGATTTAATTTCAGAGAAAACGATATGATACCCAATTTCAGAGTAGCTGACTTAGACAGGTTATGCCACAGATCAGAAAATGTAAACTAGATTAGACCTTAAATGTGAATACATTTGAAAAAATGTGGAGAAATTTCAAGACTACAATGTTTCCTCTTGAAAAAATCAGCATTCATAGAAAGATGAAAAGGAGCTGTGAAAGAGAAGGGCCAAATCACATGTTAAGAAAATAATGATTTAATGAAACATAGTAGAAAGGTTTACAGGATATTAAAGTTATGTAGCAAAATTCCAGACCAGAAAATGTATTAAAAATTAAAAAGGAGGTTTAAAAAGTAAATCAAAATCAGTTAGAAAAACTTTTAATAACGAACTTCTCATCAACGTAAACGATTCTTAACATTTCTGAAGCACGAAAAGAGTGAAGGAGATCAGTAGTCCATTAACGAATGGCACAGTAACATGTTTAATCAATATGATTGAATTTTTTAGTTACATACTATATATAAGAAACCCCAAAACACTCCCCTTCTGACGTTATATATTTAGACTTTAATAAAGCCTTCGATACAGTACTACATAAAAGAGTGCTCGATAAAATAAAAGCTCATGGTATCAATAAAATCTGGATGTGGACTGTAGACTGGCTCTCAGAAAGGAAACAAGAGGTATTAGATGGGGAAGCATATAACTGGCTTCATGTGTCTAATGAAGTTCCACAAGCCTCAGTCCTAGGACCCATATATTTCATCACCTGCAAGCAATCTTAAGGCAAGACTCACCAAAGGAATCTCAAAATTTGCCATGACACAAAATTAGAAAATACAGACAATACAAAGAAAGACTGTCTGAAAGTACAGAGGGATTTAAACGAGATGGAAGAATGGAAAAAGCTATGCCAGGAAGATTTCACCAAAAACAAATGCACATGCAAATATAGGAATCATGAATAAAAAAAAGCTCAGTAAACCAAAACTAGAAGTTAAAGAAAAGAAAAGGATGTTGGAGTGTTATCACAAATGGCCTTAAATAGGGTAAATAATCCTAAACTGCATACAATAAAGCCAAGAGGATGTTAGGTTTCATAGCCATAAATATAAACTGTGAAAACAAAGAATACGTTACTCATCCTTTCAAAACCCTGGTTAGACCTCATTTGGCATTTGAAGATAATTACTGATATGTGTACTCTACATTATATTACATTAAAAAAGGGTAAAAAAAAAGAAAAAGAAAAAGGATATCCAAAATTGAATAGCCTATGCATCTAAGATTCTGGCCAAAATGTCATATATTTCAAAGGCCATTCTTCATACATGCATTTTGCCAATCCTCAGGTGCTTCATCATGATCCATACATACATTGAATATTCTTACCAACCAATCTACAATACAGTCACCCCTTTCTTAATAAATTCACCTGCAGTACCTTCCAATTCCACCGCCTTGCTGGATTTCATCTTCTGCTGGGCTCTCATCATCTCTTTTCTCTTCCCAAACCACTCTTCCTGACTCTCTCTTTTCGCACACCACCCTGACCAAAACACCTTATGTCTGACACTCTGTCATCAAACACATTCAGTTATCCTTCAAAATACTCACTCCATCTCCTCCTCACTCCATCACTTCCCTCCTTGCCCCCTTAACAAATGTTCCCATTTGTTCTCTTGTTTTGCGCTTGTTATTTATCTTCTTCCAAAACATCTTTTTATTCTCCCTAAAGTTTAATGATACTCTCTCACCCCAGGTCTCATTTGTCCTCTTTTTCAACCTTTACACCTTCCTCTTGACCTCCTGCTTCTTTCTCATATACATCCCCCAGTCATTTGCACTCCTTCCTTGTAAGTATCTTCCAAAAGCTTCTCTTTTCTGTTTCACTAACAACTTTACTTCTTCATCCCACCCCTCACTACCCTTTCTAATCAGCTTACCTTCCACCTTTCTCATGCCACATGCATCTCTTGAACATGCCATCACTGCTTCCGTAAATACATCCCATTCCTCACCCACTCCCCTCACTTCATTTGCTCTCGCCTTTTCCCATTCTACAATCAATCTCATGTGGTATGTCTTCACAAGAGTCTCCTTTCCAAACTCACTCACTCTCACCTCTCTCTTCTCCACATTCTCTATTTTTTTTTTTTTTTTTTTTTTTTAGAAATCCTCTACAAAACTTCACCTTCTCCTCTTCAAGACAGTGATCAGACATTCCACCAGCTGCCCCTCTCAGCACATTTACATCCAAAAGTCTCTCTTTTACATGCCTGTCAATTAATACGTAATCTAATAATGCCCACTGAATATCTCTCCTACTCACATATGTATACTTGAGTATATCTCTCTTTTTAAATCAGGTACTCCCAGTCACCAGTCTTTTTCTAGCACACAAATCCATGAACTCTTCACCATTTCCATTCATAACACTGAGTACCTCATTTGTACCAGTTATACCCTCAACTACCACATTATTTACTTTTGCATTCAAACCACCAATCACTTATACCTGGTCTTGTGCACCAAAACTGCTAACACTCTCACTCAGCTGCTCTCAAAACACTTGCCTCTCAAGATCTTTCTTCACATGACCAGGTGCATAAGCACCAGTAGACACCCATATCTCACCATCCACTTTCAGTTTTACCTACATCAATCTAGAATATACGTCTTTACACTCTGTCACACAATCCCACAACTCCTGTTTCAGGAGTATTGCTTCTCCTTCCTTAGCTCTTATCCTCTCACCAACCTCCTACTTTACTCCCAAGGCATTTCCAAACCATTCTTCCCCTTTACCCTTGAGCTTCATTTTACTCAGAGCCAGAACATGGAGGTTTCTTTCCTCAAACATACTGCCTATCTCTCCTTTCTTCTCAACTTGGTTACATCCACACACATTCAGACACCCCAGTCTGAGCCTTTGAAGGAGATGAGTACTCCTCATTTGACTCCTCCATCTGTTTCCTCTTCAAGAAATTTAGATTTATAACATTGATATTAATAAACAAAGTCAGAACTTTGTCATTAACTGTGAACAGCTTACTTGATGAAGTTCAGTATCATTTTGAACTGTTAAGTCAGAGTCTACACCTATGGTAGTCTCATGTCGTTTGTGTTCATGTTATGATGGAAGAGCTCTCTCTGAAAAAAAGTAATGGTTTCTGAAGAGCAGCATACGTTGTACATATTTATATTTTTACCATCTTGGCTAGTTTAAGTCTTTAGGAAAAATAAAAATTGCTATTGTATTGTTCAGGTATTACAGCTGCTCATAATTTTATCATGTTGACATGTAGATGTCTGTAGATAGTTTTGGTAGGTTAGCTTTTGTGATTAATATTTGTATTTCAACACTAGCTTTTTGTCACCTTTGTCATGCTGGTTTTACCATTGAGAAGTAGTACAGTAAATACAGTGTTTTGTGAATTAGAATGTCATGCCAGTTTTACCAGTGAGAACTAGAAAATTAATACAATGTTTTGTGAATTAGGATGGAAGGGCTGATGGACTGTACATTCAATTTTTGTTTCCAGGTGCTGTAGCCTTACATGAAGCTGCAGAAAATGGCAATAGTTGTTGTGTGAAGGTTCTTCTAGCTCTTGGTGCTCCGTCATGCCCCCGTAATTCCAAGATGGAGACTCCATTTGCTCTTGCTAAGAAAATGGGTCACTCAGAGTGCTGCGACATTTTAGGTTTGTCATTTATTAACTGTAGTCATTATACATCAAGGTCCAACATAAAGAGAGCCATTTATTACATGTATTTAATAGTGATGTTTTCCAGGACTTATGCTGATTCCCCCTAAAATTGATCTTTCTTACACTCTCATAACAAATCCAGTGTAAAATCACCTAATGAAATAGAACAGTCATCTGGCAATAAAAGCAACATCAAAAGAAGAGTTGATAGCTATTTACTTGAATATACTCATTAATGTTGGACAGATGGGTGTATGATTCCTTGTGTCATGGTAGAACACCACAACACATCTTGCTTGTCCATCTCAGTGATGCATTTTCTCCAGTATTTTTCTGAATAAGTAAATGATTGTGGTGTAAGTTCAAGAAAGAGGTGAAAACCAGTTGAAAAGAACTGTAAGAATTGTGTTGAAAAAATATATGAAAAATGCAATTTACATGATGATTTACTAGGCATAAGTTGAATGTTTTACAGTAGAGGTGAGAGTAGCCTATCAGCAATCACAAGTATTTGTGAGCTAGATAGCACTTCCATCTCTACACCTGTCTTCTCCATTGTTTTTCAAAATGCAAGGATAATTATTGATGTATGAATTAGGTGAGGATCTTCTGAGAGAATTGTTTAGAAAAAGTATGTAAGAAATGCAGTTTACTGTATCATTTACTGAGTGTAATTTAAGTTTTGCCATGAGTGCTAGCTCCTACGTACTTGTTTCCCTTGGCTTGCAAACTCTTCCATCTCCCACTCATTTTCTCTATTATTTTTTTGAATTTCTGTATAATTGTTTGGTGAGGCCTGAGTTAAGAACCTACTTAAGAGAACTCTCTAGAAATAATGAAATGAAAATACAATTTACCATATATTCACTGAATGTGAGTTGATTATTTTATAGCAGAGCCATGGCTAGCCTTCCTGCAATCGCAAGCATTTGTGTGCGAGTTGGAACTTTTGTTTTGTTTATACCATCGATTTTCTCTGTTGTTTTCCTAAATATGTAAGCGATTATTAGCTCTTGAGTTGGAAAAGAGCCCACTGAAAAGAACTTTACAGAAAAACACCTGAATAATACATTTACCATATACTGAGTGTAATTTGAAATTTTTCCCACGGGCGCTGTGTTTTACCCAATTATTTCCCTGGGCCTGGTAGTTTTTCCATCTATTCCAAATTTTCACTGCTATTCTTGGTAATATCTAAATAATTATTAGTTCAGGTGATACCAGACTCTGCCTGCTTAAGGTTACACCTTGAATGAAGAACCACCTTTGTCAAGGCTGTATCACTGTTAGTTGTTGAAAGCGAGTGCAGTTTTGTCAGAAAACTTATTGCTCCAGAGAAGTTAATCCTGTTCCTACTATACAGTGTAACAGCCTTGGAGCTGCAGGAGCCCCTGAATTGGGGTCTGAAGTCATAACATCAGGACAACTTTTACAAAAGGAGTCTTGGGGTTGTATGGTTATTATTAGTTCATGCATTAGCAAAGAATCTACTACAAGGATTATGTAGAAAAAAGTATATTTATTTATTTATATTAATACACTTGATCGCTGTTTCCCGCATCAGCGAGGTAGCGCCAGGAAACAGACGAAGAAAAACCCATCCCCCCGCATACACA
>JAYMFT010270759.1:0-10629 GCA_038088735.1 Panulirus argus
AGAGAGAGAGAGAGAGAGAGAGAGAGAGAGAGAGAGAGAGAGAGAGAGAGAGGAATCGAAGGGAGGTGTTAATCTCCCGTAGACTTTAGTTTAAGAATGTCAAGAATTCATACTTTTGTTTCTAGTATCTTGGATATTTATCATACTACCTATCCCCAGGATCTGTCCTGGTGCTACCCAGGACCTCTTTTTGACAAAGGGTCCTGGTGTTACCCTGGACGTCTTTCTAAACGCTCCAGCAGCCCATAGCTGCACAACTTTCAGTAACAGAAAAATGCGGACTCCTTGGGAGTGGGAAGTTCTTTTTGGCGAGACTATATTCCAAGGGTTACAGCCTCACCAAAGGTGACTTTTCATCAGCGATGTGACCTCGAGCAGGCGAAGACCAGTAACACCTTTGGATATATATATATATATTTTTTTAAGTACTTCATCGCCGTTTTCTGCGTTAGCGAGGTAGAGCCAGGAACCGACGAAAAGGCCGCATCCGCTCACATCCATTATTTAGCGGTCATGTGTAATGCACCGAAACTACAGCTCTGTATCCACAACCATGGTTTACCCCGGACGCTCCACATGCCCTGGTTCAGTCCATTGACAGCACGTCGAACACAGTATACCGCATCGTTCCAATTCATTGTCCTGTGCTTGCCTTTCGCCCTCCTGCATGTTAATGCTCAAATCGCTCAAAATCCTATTCAATCCATTCTTCCATCTCTAATTTGGTCTCTCCCTTCCCTCCACTTCTGACACTTATATCCTCTTTGTCAACCTTTCCTCACTCATTCTCTCAGTATCTCCAAACCATTTCAGGACACCCTCTTCAGCTCTCTCAACCACACTCTTATCATTACCACACATCTCTCTTACCCTTTCATTACTTAATCAAACTACGTCACACCACATATTGTCCTTAAACATTTCATTCCCAACACATCCACCCTCTTCCGCATAGCCTTATCTATACGCATTCCTCGCATACTTATAATATTTTTGGGACTACTATTCCTTCGAACATACCCATTTTTGCCCTCCTAGATAACCTTCTTTCCACACGAACTTCAGCGCTTCCAGAAACTTCGCCTCCTCACCCACCTTGTGATTCAAATCCGCTTCCATGGTTCCATTTGCTGCTATGTCCACTCCCATGTACCTAAAACACTTTACATCCATCAAGTTTTCTCCATTCAAACTCACATCCTAAAAAAACCTGTCCCTCAACCCAGCTAAACCTAATAACCTTGCTTTTATTCACATATATTCTCTACTTCCTCCTCTTCCAAACTCAGTCATTAACTTCTGCAGTTTCTCACTCGAATCTGCTACCAGCACCGTACCATCAGCAAACGACTGACTCACTTCCCATGCCCTCTCGTTCCTCATAGTCTACATACTTGCCCCTGTATCCAAGACTCTCGCATTTACCTCCCTCACCAACCTATCCAAAAACAAAATGAGCAACCATGGTGACATCTCACACCCCTGCCGCAGACCGACCTTTACTTGGGAGCATTCACTCTGCTCTCTTCCTAACTCGTACACATGCCTTACACCCATGGTTAAAAACTTCTCATTACTTTTAGTAGCTTTCTTCCCACACCGTATACGCTTAAAACCTTCCAGAAAGGCACCTCTATCAACCCTATCATATGCTTTCTCCAAGTCCATGAATACCACATACTAATCCATCTGTTTCTCTAAATATTTCTCACATACATTCCTTAAAGCAGACACCTGAGCCTAAAAAACTGGCCTAGAGTCTGAAGTACCTACACCCATAAGTTGGCGCTTCCAGGTACTACAGTTCGGCCGTGAAAAAGGAAAATCAAAAGACACAAGTCTATTTACCCTCAGGCCACTATTCATGTCCCTGGACTTCGCACTGTCTTCCCTCCCCTATCCGGCTCCCCCCAGTCCCAGCGGCAGCAGATGACAGCGAGGGGGAGCAGCAGCAGCAGGTGACATTGAAGAGGGCAACAGCAGGTGGCAGTGAAAGAGGGCAGCAGCAAGCGACAGTGAAGAGAGCTGCAGCAGTAGCGGGAGGTGACAGTGAACAGCAGCAGCAGCAGGTGACAGTGAGGAGGGCAGCAGCAGCAGCAGGCGGTGACAGTGAGGATAGCAGAAGCAGGTGACAGTGAGGAAAGCAGCAGCAGCAGCAGGAGAACATTCATTCACAATCTGAGTGCGAGAGGGAGGGAGGGAGGTGGCAGGGGCCGGGCTGCACCGCTTGACATGCACACCACGTGCTCCTCAGCGCCTCCCACCCCGTCACTATGGCCACCCAGACCGCCCACCTGAACCAATCCAGTTTCCTTATTGTTTCCCTGGTCCTGAGAATCGAGCCTGTTTCCCGTACAGGTGTGAGAATATGGCCGGATGGTGAAGGGGATGGCGTGGTGCGATGGTTGGGGCGGTGCGAGGAGTGGGCGGGCCAGCGACAGGATACGCCCCCCTGGCTGAGGCTGCTGGGATTGGCTGGTGTGGCCGATGTGGCGCTGAGGGCCGGGTCTGGACCAGGGGGCCGGCCAGTTGCTGGTGTCCATCTGCCGCGTCAACACGGGTCCAGATCACCAGGATGTTGTCAGTGGAGTGCGGTGAGTCGGTCAGTGTACAGTGAGAAGAGCCCGGGCGCAGTGAGTCGGTCAGTGTGCAGTGACCAGTGCCCGGGCGCAGTGAGTGGGTCAGTGTGCAGTGACCAGTGCTCGGGTGTCGAGTCATGAGGCGGCTCCTGTGTGCCCCCCCGAGCCTTGGGTCGGAGTAGGCGGGCCGCCCAGGACGCTGGACATGTGCCCTGGGTGGTGGCTGGGTCGCGGCTGCCTCCTGGGAGTGCTCTTGCTGCTGCCGCTGCTGGTGGCGGGCGGCGCGTCGGCCCCCGCCCCCAGCACCACGCCCGGGGCCCCAGGGGCGTCGCCGTACCGCTTACATCCGCCGCCGCGGCATCGGCAGCACTCCGCCGGCGGGGCCCCCAGGGTCCGCCACCGGCCGCGTCGCCCCCGTCCGCTCTCCGACCTGGGGTCTGGGAGCAGCGCGCCCCCGCCCACCCCAGCCCTGACGCCCCTGGTGCCCCGCCCCACGGGCCCCCCAGGCATCACCGCCTCAGACCCCAGCCTCATGGTCCGCAACACACGCAGCACACCCTCCAACAACACCAGGAACTTTCGACAACACCACAAGTACCGGCATCAGCTGTACAGCGAGAACTCTGGCCGCGTGATGAAGCTGGTGACGGACGGCAGCGTCCTCTTCACCGACAACGTCAACGACCCACACAGTAAGTGCCTCCTCCCTCCTATTCACCACCACCATCATCATCATCATCATTAATCACCCCCTTCACACCTGCTCGCCAATTACATCTCAATTGTTCACTTAGGGAACGACGCCGTTAGTGCCAGCCACCCTACACAGAGGCTGGCCCGCACTTCCCTCGGTGCTCGCCAACTTTCATAGGCACGTCTAAACTTTTAGAGATGCGTCCAGACATTCACAGGGGCACCAAGACTTTTATAGGTGGTCTAGACTTTCACAGATGTGTCCAGAGGTGCGTTTTAGACTTTCAAAGGTGCGTCCAGACATTCAGAGATGCGTCTGAACTTTTACGTGTACGATCGGACTTTCGTAGGTGCATCTAAACTTCCATTTGCGCGTCCAGACTTTCCTAGGTGCGTCTAAACTTTCCTAAGTGCGCTTTAGACTTTCCTAGGTGCGTCTAGACTTTCTCAGGTGCTTCCAGGCATTCATGAGTGCGCTTAGACTTTCATAGGAGCGTCCAAACTTTGACAGGTGCGTCCAGACTTTCACGGGTTGGTTTAAACTTTCATGGGTCCGTCCAGACTTTCAAGGGTGCGTCTAGATTTTCACGGGTGCGTCTAGACTTTCATAGGTACGTCCAGCACCCACCACTAGGCCAACCTGGTTTACATTCAATCCCACTCAGGTGCTGGTAAGATAGGCCTTCTTCCTCTCTTCCATCTCCCAGCCTCACAATTCGTGTACCAAAGGAATTCACATTTTGTGATTAATAATCAATCAAAATTAATGAGAGGCCCGGGCAGTGACGGCTGCCACTGGTCATTAACAGTACAGGGAATCCGGTGGTGATGTGTTTGAGGTCTGTGGGTGCCGGGGTGCACCTCAGGGGCGGTTAGAAGGTACAGATGGGGGGGGTGGGGGAGCAGCGGATGGCGTTCGTACCGTCAGGCCAGTGTCCCGGGGCCGTGGCACTCACTTGCAGGAGGTACGCCGTCCCACCAGGGCCAACACCGTCACCCCTCGTTATGCCTCTTTGTTCCCGGCCCCTTTAGTTGGTCAGGTGTCTTCTCGTTTGTGAGAAATGGGGATCCGTGAGGCAGCGGCCATGACCCATAATGTTAGCAATACGGAAGGCCGCTCGAACTGCCCGCCAGCTGTGGGTTGACTCGCACTTTTGGTGGCTGAAGGGCACTCGTTTATATTAGGGCTGAGAATGTTGTTTCATCTGTGATGTTGGACCAGGAGAGCCCCTGGCAGGGGCACCAGGGGAGCCCCTTGTAGGCGCACCTGAGGAGCCTCTAGCAGGTGCAGCAAGAGAGACCCTGGCAGGTCCATCAGGAGAGCCCCTGGAAGGTGCACCAGAAAAGAGCCCTTGGCAGGTTAATGAATCCCAGACGACTTAATGATACCAACAGCTAAGAGTGTCACGTTCACCCTTGTACGCTGTAGGTGTATAGAGCCATGAGTCTTGGTCATGTTACCGGTGGATGGGAGGGTGGAAAGTATCGAACTGAGAAGCCACTACTAAGACACCATGGTTGTCTTCGTTGCAGATTCCCGTCTCACAACCAAACTAAAAACCCTCAAGAAACCGGTGGTGTTGAATGGCACCTGTTGCGATGTTTGGTCCAGGGTTCGAGGCCGCCGTGCAGTCCCTGACCACAGTCTTAAGTACCGTCTGGAATCTGTTCTGGTCTCGGCATCTCTCCCCACCCGCTGTCATGGCCCCAGAGACACGTTCCCGCCTCTTACATCAGTACCGGGTGATGGTCCTTGTCTGCTGTGTCAACCTCACTGCACCGTACTACTTAGGTTCTTGATTATAATCAACATTTGGTCTACATAGTCTACCTTTTCTTCTAGAAAGTAAAACAATAAATAATGCGCTAGAGATATTATAGTTAGGGAGGGAGCTCTGAAACCACTTTCGGCCGCGCGCGTGGGTACTCTACAGTCCGTCGTTTTCTTTAGCCAGCCAGACGTTGTGGCCGAAAACGAGTCCTTGAGGCGAAGAATGTCCACTAGGCGACCTCCCGGGTCATTACCGAGGAAATTGCACCTCCTCAAGTGGGAAGTTCCCATACAGTGGCATGTTAGTGAGCGTTCAGAGACATACCACAGACCGCTGGTGGTGGAACAGGTCGAACCATCATGTTAATGGCTGTCACGCAGCAGGAGGCGCCCGGTGAAACCTCTGACACGAGACAACGGTGAAACAAGGTAAACAAGAAGTTACTACCTTAGAAAATGGAACTGGGAGCCTCGTGAACCACCACAAGTGTAGTCTGAAGGACTTCGACACACAGCCTTAATATTAAAGCCATTTGGACCACGAACCAAGGGCTCCACTGTCTATGTGGGCCATGAACCAAGGGAATGTTAACAATTTGGGCCATGAACCAAGAGCTCCTTTAGCCACGAGGACCACGATACTAGGGCCCTGCTAGCCACGTGGTCACTCTGCCAAAGGCCCTACTGGTCATGTGGACACTGAACCGAGGACCATGCTAGCCGTGTGAACCGTGGACCAAGGGTCGACATGAGCCAGTAACTCTTAAGCAATGGCATCTCGTGGATCATGAATTACTGCCAGGGTGACTCACTGAATTAACGAAGCCAACAACTGGAAAGGGATCAAAGATTCCTTATTAAGAGGTGGGCCTGAGCTAGGCGGCCGGGGAGTCTTGAAACCAAGATCGTCGTTCACAGAGATATTGAATGATAAAGTTACTACAAATTTATTGCAGGGAACCAAGGCTCCGTACACAGTCACAGAAGTACATAAAAGCACCGAAATTCCAAAACGGCTTCGACCTAAAGCAATGGCGATCAGCGTAGGTACCGTTACCCGCTATGACCTAGACTAGAGACACAAGGAACCTGTAAACCAACATGGGAATTAATGAAGATATCTTGAGGGGGATCACCAATGCTAGAGGCACCCCACATCATTCTAACTAAGGGCCTGGCTATACTATGTCGATCAGCATGGCCGCCGAGTAGGAGGCGACACGAGCATACTGGTCTTGCACGAGAGAAGGAGAGGGGTAGAGAGAGGTGTGCCCTTCCAAGGAGCAGGTCAAAGTTGACAGTGTCAGGTCTCCCGCCCAACAACCACTGCCAAGTGTCCAGCAAGCAATGCACAGTCTGTGGTTGTTACCAGTAAAGGTCCGGGAGTCTGTCAGACGTAAGCAGGAAAGATCTAGTGTTGACTTTGGGCAAGTTGGGTGGATTGGTCGTGTACCGTGCGAGGGAACCGTTGCCGAAGTGGGACGCTGGAAACAATGATGTTTCTGTAGGTTTATTGTTCACAGAAATTCTCGAAAACCAACTCTGTGTTTTAATGTATTGAGAAAATGATTAGGTTTCTATATGCATGTGATTACTATAAGAGCTTTTCCTCGTGTTGACCCGTTTCTTAACCCTGTATATATGTACTATGTTTTCCCTTCTACGTGCGTGTGCATACACACACACTAGCCTAGGCTAAGTATGTGTGTTTGTTGTTGGATCTAATGGGTAACAACACGTCAAGGTCATTAAGCCAGATAGCGTTACATACAAGTTAAACATTCTGTTGTTGATGGTAGGTTGGCGGGGTGTTTGCTCAGCACGGGAGCCAGGTCTCTGGAAGGCAAGGCATCGGATGCTCTGGATCCCAAGTTAACAGGGTTCGAACGACGGGAGATAAACCCGTGAATATCTTCCTGGATTGCTGACCGGAGGAAACGGGTTCAGGAATTGAAGAGTTTGGTTGGGGCTCGTTAGAGAGGTTCCTGAGAGTGCAGGGATGAGGAGAGACAAACAGAAGGGTAATAGACCCAGGACAACTCAGCTTCGTTATCCTGAAATAAATCATCATTCTCCATAATGGACCAATTCACAGGGTAATGATTCGCTTCTAACAACAGCAGTCCTGAGGTTTACTTTTGCAGTTTTCGGTAATACACGCTTCACACTGACTTTTACTTCCTCCTACGCTTTCTTGGCAAATTTACATAATTTACTCAGTTATGTTGGTTATTGCTATCTTTCAGTTTCATATATATATATATATATATATATATATATATATTCGCCATTTCCTGTGCGCGCGATGTAGCGTGCAGAACAGATGACAGAGCCATTGAACTGACCTATTTGCTAATTTGTTAATATCTTGTTGAATTATTTCACTGTCTTGAAATCTTGGATTTGAGGCCCACTTCTAATTCGTCTGTATTTATAAAGAAAAAAAAAATGAATGTAGCAAAGGATCGATCCCTGTGGCACCCAACTTGTCACGTTTAGCTAATCGGAGGTTCATCTCCATTCAGAACTACACATTGCTTTTCTGTAAGTAAGACAGTCACTTATCCATTCACAATGTTCGTTTACTCTGCCATTTGTTTCAATTCTACGTAATTGTCTCTTGTGTGGTACTCTGTCGAATATCTCGACGAACCTTTTATGAGAAAAAGAAATTGAAGAACGAGGGAGAAATAAAATGATTTGGTTAGGGGTAGAGAGCATACGAGGCGGAAGTAGTGGTGGGGCGAGGGAGGGATAGGGACGGTCCCATGGGAGGAGTTCACTGCCTGTAATCCCTCCCTCCCACCCACCCGCGCCGTCTGTCATCAGGAAACCCGAGAATATTCCTACGATTTCCATAACCCTGGCGGTTGCCACGAGACGCCACTATTAACAAATTTATATCGTTTATGTAAACACTGATAATTATGGTGCGTTTCGAAAACGAATTTATTTATTCGTTGGAAACATTTTAATCAAGTCAAAAAGTTCACTATTTCAGGCATGGATGGTCTGTTTCCACGGGGAGCGGCTGTTGGAGGCTCAACTGACTAGCTTCGGCGGGTGTGTGTGTGTAAGAGAGGGAGGGTGAGGAGGGTAGGAGGCCGCACAGATTATTATGTGCCGTCCGTCCTGATCCCCCCATCCCCCCTCCCCTCAGGGAGGCATCAGCCTCACCACCATTGAGTACATTACTTCCGGAGGATCAGGCATGTCAGTGGAAAGCCTCAAGAATAAGTAAATACCAAATCTTATTCGTATATCATATGTACGTTCTCCGGTCTGCGGTCCGCGAGGGCGCATGCGTTGCCCCACGTACGCGGACGCGCCCCACCGCACGTCCACGCCGCTAATGAAGCGCTGATGAGACGTGAAATCTGGTGTTGGCAATTAGTCTCATAATGGCTGGAGCACGACCAGGCAGCACCACCTTCCCCCTATTCAACCGTCGGTTACGGATGGAAGTAGAGGGGTCTACCGGTGTGGGTGAGGGATGGATGACTCCCTTACCCAACCAGGGGAGGAGGGGTCTACCAGGAGGGTCTACTAGTGTGGGCGAGGGACTTGTGTCCGACCAGGAGTCCCCTCCCTCCCCAGCAACCTCCAGACTTATGTCCCCCCAGCAGCCTACAGACTTATGTCCTAACAGCAGGCGTCCCTCCCTCCCCAATAGCCTCTAAAATTATGTCACTCCAGCAGGAGTCCCACCCCTCCTCATCCACTTCCAGTCTCATGTCCCCACCGGCAGCAGTCCCCTTTTTCCTCTAGACGCCTCCAGTCACGTTCCACCAGCAAGAGTCATCCATCTCTCGCCAGCAGCTTCCAGTCTTATGTCCCACCAGCAGGAGTTCCCTCACTTCCCAGTAGCCGACAGTCTCAAGTCCCACCAGCAGGGGTTCCCTCCCTCTCTCCCAGACTCGCGTCGCGATCTCCCATGTCACTGTCAAGTGCCAGTACAGCCATACCTAGGGAGCAAGTTTGGTTCTATCTAGGTACCTTCTTTCAAGAAAAACTAACATGTACGAAGCGCCTTCCACTCAGTGGGCCCAACAAATTATCTTCACAGACACGTATGATCTTGTAAAAAGAAGACTGTAAACACGCTGTGTAAAATATACTGTTCTTGTTCCTTTTAAAAGGAAAATAAATAGTTGTCAGAAGTGATGTTGCCAACTTGTTAATGAGGCGGAGGTGGGAGGGGCGCGTCACTCCCGCTCCACACCATTATCATAAACCCTGTAATGCCTATTGTCTCCACCCCCACTCCTCACTCCAAGTGGCTGGTGTGCTCTCTCTCCTGTCTGCTGTCACCCTAAGGTTAAGTCTTAAGTGGTCTGAGACGATTTAAGGGTTGGTGAGAGGACATGAGGAATTTGATAAGTCAAATCATGTCACTTTTCTACAGATATTTTGATAAGCTCGGTAGATTTTCTTTTCAGCAGGTGGAGATGCCTCAGTAGGTTGATGAACTATTTACTGCTGGTGGAAATGCCTCAGTAAGTTGGTGAACTATTTACTGCCCGTGGAATTGCCTTAGTGGGCTGGTGATATATTTACTGCTGATCTGGGCCACATGGGTAGGACCTAACAGAAGATCTAATGATCCAAGATAAAGCTATCTGCTGGACGACGGAATATTCTCCGGCGTTCCAAATTCTGTTTCAGATAAGAGACAGGATATTCAGCCGACAGGAAAAAAAAAAGTGCATCATGTAGCATAAAAAATAATATACTGACATGTACATTTTCTGTGAAAATGTGAAAAAGGAATAACCTCTTTGGTTTTTAAAGCTGGATACTCTGAGAAGGATGCATTCTGCAAAAAGAGGATGGTTTACTTTAAAAAAAAAGTAATGTTTTTTATCCGCCTTGAACAAGCTCATTTACTGATAACTGTTATCACTGAAGTATTTGTCTAGCTTAGACACTTCGTCGGAGGATGTCACCACCACCAGGTCTGGGACCATTTGGTGCTCAGGAATCCGTGGTTGACTCCTTAGCTCAGGGACGTCTGTGGAGGACTTCCCCGACCTCTCTAAGCCCACAGGGGAGCTGGGGACGTTGTGGCTAATCTTCCTCAGGTCTGAAACCCCGACCTGATCTGCGCCCACAGGGACCGCGGTGGAGAACCTCCGTATTTGGTTTTAGCCCACAGGCAGTGAGGAATCTTGTGGATCATTTTCCTCGGCTTAGGGACCCCGTCGGATATTTGTCTGGGTCACATGGGAAGGACATATAACAAGTGACTTAACTGCCCATCACGGCGTTATTGCCGGAGGACAGAAATGCTGTGCAAAGTTCCCAAACCTACCTGGGAGTAAAAGCAGAGTCCTAAATCAGAAGGCACCTCCTCATTTACCTCTCCCTCCAGCAAAACAGCTGGCAGGAAAGAGCAAAGGTACATAGTGTAGTGAAAAGATTATATGCCGGCAAAAGTTTCGTTGGAAAGTGTGAAGAGGAACAACCTATTCAATTTCTGAAGTTACACGTTCTGAGAGGAAGCCGGGATCTGAAAAAAAAAATGAAAAAGTGTCGGCAGCATAATACTTCAGGCAAGAGACAGGTCACCCTGGAGAGTGTTTGAAG
>JAYMFT010270770.1:0-10629 GCA_038088735.1 Panulirus argus
ATCAGGGCATATGAAGCAGGTAGGAGAAGCTATGGAAAGGTCTTTAGGACTTGGCTATAGATAGGGGCCTCAGATTTTTGTCTTGAGGAAAAAGTATGAAAGAGGGTAGATGTGGTGGAAATTAAATGTCTTAAGACCATATGTGGTGTGAGGAGGGTTGATTGAATAAGAAATCATAGGGTAAGAGAGAGGTGTGGTAAATAGGAATAGTTTGTATGAGAGCTGAAAAGGTTGTGCTGAAATGGTATGGGCATATGGAGAGGATGAGTTAAGATGCACTAAGAGGGTATACGTGTTGTAAGTGGATGGAACACAGAGAAGGGGAGAAACCCAGGAGGAGTTGTAAGAATGGAGTGAATGATACTTTGAGAGATTGGACATGAACTTGCTGGAGTGGGTGAGGTGTGCTTGGGAAAGAGCAAATTGGAGCAGTGTGGTATACTCTCTCTGGACTGAATTAAGGGCATATGAGGCAGGCAAGAGAAACTATGGAAGGGTCTTTAGGGCTTGGTTCTGGACTGAATCAGGGCATATGAAGCAGGTAGGAGAAGCTATGGAAAGGTCTTTAGGACTTGGCTATAGATAGGGGCCTCAGATTTCGATGCAGTATTCATGACAGCCAAAGGGTGGCTGTGAGTCAATGAAGTCATTCCTTGTCTGCCCCTGTTGCTTCCCTACTAGTGCAGGAAACAGTGAAAAAACATGGATTATGTTTGACTAGGTTGCTGTTACATCAGTACTGTAGCTCACTTTCAGCATAAATGAATGAATGAATGAAATAGTAGAATATAGGAAAAAGAAAAGATAAACCTTATATACAGTTCTTGTGTAAAACACCAGCATTATATGGGTATCCTTTGTATAGGCAATGTTCATTTGAGACTGAAATGGCCAAAGATTTTTACAGAATCATTGATTCCTCCAATGATGCGTTCTGCTCTGCTACTAGGAATATATTAAACACTTCATGATTCATAGATTGGCATGCATGATATAGAAAGATGCTGTGGTTAGATGTACAGGTAGGCAGACTTCTTGTATCTCTAATGGGATTTGATGATAGATAGAAAGAAAGAAAAAATCTTCATAGTGCTCTGTACTCTTTATTTTTTTATTATTTTAGGATTGATAAAGATTCTTGTGCTGCTATGGTTTATATCTATTTTTCATTATGCTTGATATGTTTTACACGGGAATTGCTTCTCGTTGATCACAAGAGGCTCCAAATTTTAGAATACTCTACACATTTCATTGCTGGTGGATGTAGAAAACTAATCATAGATAGGAGGACAATATTTCAATCATCAAGAAGAGGCATGATCAAGATAGTGATAATGACATATGATAGTCTGATTAATATCATCTCTTTTGTTGCAGGAAATACACGGTTCTGGTGAAGTTGGTCGGAGATGTAAAGTGGCATGTGTGTGTACATAAGGGTTGCACCAAGGAGTTCAAAAAGCCTTCTGACCTTGTTCGACACATGAGGATACACACTAATGATAAACCATTTAAAGTAAGTCTCTGTATTTACTATGAGGTAATGATAGATTAATGTCTGTTGTATTCTGGTTTGTTTACAAAATCTTTCCAAAACTCCTGGAGTCATTACACATCACTGTACCTCCATATGAGCAAATTCTCCTTTGGCAGACATAGTCTTCCTGTACATGCTTCTCTTCTTTTTTTCCAGGATTAATGGTTCTAGTTCTTTCAGCTTTTGATGGTAGTTGATATGTTCCAGCCCCTCAATTTTGCTCATAAAGTGCTTCTAGATTTGTGTATTTATTTTCTTTTTGACCATATAACAAAGGTGTATTTAATTTTGCTTTTATGTAAACATTAATCATTTTCATTGGTTGTTCTCTGTCTCTTGTAGTAAAGAATTCTCAGGATTGTACCATTCATGATACGAATCAATAGGGCTGTTTTCTTAACTTTCCTCACATCCTATCTATTTCTCTGTTGGGTCTTCATACGTTGTCACAAAAGCAATCATACTCATTCCAAAACTTATTTATAAGAGTTATGATAGTGAAATTTGATCAAGTTCTCTTCTGCCTCATTATTTTATTTGTACATTTGCATCTCCATTTGATCAGCTGCTGATACAATCATGTTGCTTAGTCTGGTGTCATCAGCAAAGCTCCTTACACTGCTGTCTTTAATTTTATTGTCTTTCTCTTTTATCATTCTGATAAAGAGTATTGAGGCTAACACTGTTCCTCTTGGTACCTCAGATAGGACATCTTTATGACATGGTTCTGTGTGTTACTATCTTACCCTAAATATTATGTTCAGTTACTTTTTCAAATTGAATTTCTTAGTTTACTTTGTCAGATGCCATTGCAAATTCAAGAAAAATTGTATCCATTCTCTCTCCTTATTTTAAACATTCATATGTGTCACTTTAATGGGCTAATAATTAGGTTTGCATGCTTTTTCCTGGTACAAATCCATGTTAGCCTTTATTTATGTAATTGTTCTTGATCATATGTTCTAATGTATCCTTTTATCACTCTTTTAGAAACATTTATTACCTGTAAAGTCAAACTAAGTGGCCTTTACTAAGATGTTAGCTTCAATCCTCCTTTGTGTATTCGTGTCATAATGCTATATTTTGAATGTCTGCAATTTTTATTTCATCCAGACTTTGCATCATTAGTAATATCATTGGTTTTTCTATTGCTGTTTTTATCTTCTTGAGGAAGAGGGCTGGGATTCTCTCTGGTTCCAGAACTGAATTTTCTTTAAGCTGATCAATAGCTCTGGTAATATCATCTGATACTTCATTATCTATGAGTGCATTTTCATTTTGGTTAAACATTTCAATATTTAGTTTCTCCTTGCATATTGAGCTGAAAATGAATTTCTGTCACTTACATTTTATAAATATCCTTGGGATCATTTTCATACTTTTATCCCACTTTTGAAGGTCCAGTTTGTGATTTTTTGTTTTATTGCCTTGTTCATGCATATGAATATAGGTTGCCAATCAAAAATCCGGCAACTTGAGACCTCATGGCTGCCGGATTTTCAATTTTTCCGGAATATTTATTGATTGCCTCCTGACTAAATATGTTGTATATATTGTAACAGAAAATGACTACAGTACTTTAAAGAAAGAAAATTAAACGCTAAATGAAAAGCAGATAAACTTTTAATGTTGAACAGTTAAATAAAATGATTTGGGTGCACTAAAATGATAGAGTACTGTACTGGTAACATGCTGGACTTACAGCACAGTTCTGAAGAATTTTCATTTAGTACTGTACTCAGCAGAAAAAGTTAAATACGGGTAGCAGGTGGGTTGTCAGGATCATCATCTTCATCCCAAACTGCTCACCATGCAGTTACAGACCACACCAAGATTCCTGGCGGAAAACTGATTGGAACAGGAATGACGACTGCCAGATTTTGTATTGGCAACCTGTAGTAACTTTGGGTACTTTTTCATGTTTTGAATAAATCTCTCTTCATTTATTTTTTGTTTTACTCTGTGGGATTATATTATTTCTGCACATGTTCTATATTTTCTCTTCAATCTTTTTGATTTTTGTCTCTCTTGTTGCAAAGCTTTTCTTCTTTTTCTGTGCTCTTCTATTCATCCACTGTTTTCTCTCTCTCAGTATCTATTTTTGTACCATATTTATTGTTTTAGTATCAGCCCACTGATTATTTGTCTTTTTTCCTCATGCTTCTTACTAGGTTATTGCCCTTGAAGATCTCGATCTCAATTCTCTCTATGTTTCAATTAGGGCCCGGCCTTGATGTGGACTTTTGTCCATGACTGGAGCCTTCAACATAGAAAAAAAAGAAAAAAAAATCCTTTCAGTGAATGCTCCTTAGAGTGATTTGTCATTGTGAAAATTCATATTGCTTAGCTTATTTTTGTCCTTGGTAATTGTGTTTAATTCACAATTATTTATTTCCATTCTGTATGATGTAGTGATGTCTATGATATTGTGATAGATCTATATTACTTCAGTATCTGAAAATAATGATATGTCATTTGTAAACATAGCATCATACTGTTGCTCCCTCTTGTTGGTCTGTGGTTTACTTGTATAAGGTTGAATGATTCACAAAGATTCATTACCCTTTAGAACTTTTCTCCTTCATCTGCTAATCCCTTACTCCTTTCCATATATGTGTATCTACACCCTTAATCTATTTCTTTTTACTGCCATTCAATGAAATTGAAATTAAAGTAAGCCCTTCATGTGATTATGGGATCCATTTTCTCTAAACCCTTTAATATTTCTTTAACATTTGTTGCTATACTGTCTGGTGGTCTGTATGACACAAGATTAATTGTCTTTAATGCTGGGATGCTAACTGCTATTATTTCACATTAATTTTGAGTCTTTTTCATTATCTTGTTTCTTTTCTAACTCATTGTGTACAGCGTCCACAAAAATCCTTGTCTGCCTCCCATATATTATCGAAGGTTATGTCACACTTACATCTTAGTGCTTTGCCATCTCTCCTTTGGCCATGATTACCATCTGCAGGCATCTATACATGGAATCAGTGAGGTTCCTGAAATATTTTAGGTCTATGCTTGGGGTCCATAGGATCTTGATCTCCTGATTGGAGCAAGGCACTGGTCAGGTGTTGCTGGAAGCAAGCTGGACTTTCATCTGGTTCCAGCAGTTTTGGATTGGGTTATGGATGGGGGAGTTCCCAGGCCACTCCAGCAGTGAGTATTTTTTGTCTGATATCCAGTTCCTCACTTTTGTAACACTATGGCAGGGGATACTATCGTGTATTAAGTGAGTATGCCCATGAACTTCATAGGAAGGAAGCAAATAGTCCTCTAGATCCTTAATATATTGCTCTCCATTCATTGTAGTGTTTTTAGGTATGAAGTACAACCGCTCCCATACCCTTTGCACCACAAAAGCAACCCCAGATCATCACTCTGTCTGGATGTTTCACCATCTTTGATGTGAAATGAGAGTCATATTTGCTGGCACTCTCTGGCTTCCTTACCCTTCCCTGCCTCGATTGCAAACACTTAAAGGAACATTCAATGGAAAACACCACTTTACTCCATAGTTGCTCATTCTGTTCCTTGTATTTTATTTCATTGCTAAAGCAAGCTTTTGTATTTCATTTCCTTGATAAGTAGGGGTTTGGCAGCTGGATTGTGGGAGGGAAAGTGAAGGTCCTTTTGCAGGCAATGTTGAATGGTTCTTTGAGAGATGTTTCCAAGAAGTTTTGGATGGCTTTTTTTTTTTACTTCATAACTGAAGTGCAGGGTTGCTTCATTACAGCTTGTCTCTGGAGGTTATCTGTAGATCTAAAAGTCTTCCTTGTGCAGTCAAGGACAGACTTTGATGGTAGGTTGACATTGTTAGGGAGGCCACAAGCACTGGCAAGCAACTGCCTGATCATACATTTTGAGTGCCCAGTGTGCCTAAAAATTTCCTATGTACCCACATTTTCTTGTTTTCATTTGAGAATTCAGTCTGGTAAGAGCCAACCATCTTAAGGTAAGGTGGGACAAATACAGTGTCCAAAAGTAAAATTCCCAAAATGGTGTGACAGCCAGGAGGAGTAAAGAAAGAACATCCTTCTCTAAATATAGCTTGAGGCATACTGAAGTGGGTTGCTAGTGTTACGCACATGGATAACGTCAATCTAGCTAGACTCAAGTAATGAAATTAAACACCAGGATTAAAATTACTTAGTTTACAAGAAATAAATTCACAATACAAGAAAAGTAACACATCACTTGGGCTTAAATATCTACGTTACTTTAATGCCCAGGTAAGTTTTCAAACCAAGGAGATCTCTTCCTTTGCAAACATAATATAAAAACATAAAACTCTAACACAGTGACAATTCTAAAGACACATTACAACACACAGTGACTCTCAATTAACAATAGGCAATAATAATACACCCGTAGTGTGGCAGGACGTGACATCTCTCTGGCACTTTTTGTGGCTTTGGGCTCGTTAGCATGGAAACGTTACATTTCTTGGGGACTTGTTGTGGCTTTGAGCTTGTTAGCAGGGAAACATTGCACCTCTCAGGTGCTCATTGTGGCTCTGGGCTCGTTAGCAGGGAGATCCTTCTTTAGGTGGCTGGTTGAAGGAAATCAGCTCCCGGGTCAATGCCTTAGGGTTTTATGGGAGGTGTGTCTTATACAGAGTCCTTCCTGTCACGCCTGTCACCTCAGTTGTGATTGGAGGGAGTGACCACACAGTTTCAGTTCCAATTGGCTAATGTGGTCAGGACATGCCTCCCATCTTGACAGTGACATGCCCCTCATTCTGACTGTGAGATCCAGGGAGCGGAAGTAAAAATTACACCTCCTGTCCACAGCTGAGAAGGGATTAATGGCTACTGGTGATTCTGGGATGTTACAACTGCGAGGAGTCGTGTGACTTGGCACCTGACACCGACAACTGCAGAGGGGCCAATGGAACCTCCCGCTGGTTGGGTAACCACAGTGAGGACCTCCTTACACCGTACAGATCCTAGACTCACCACAGAGCACACCTGTGCGCGATCCCTGGCTGGGAGAGAAGATATTAAATACAAAATGAAATAGAATGATGTGAACACAGGTTTATATCATTTGTAACACTAGTGCTCACACCATTAGAAGGGCTAGTCTTAGCGATCAGTTGTACGATGATTTCATCCAAGAGCATCATATACTTGTACCCACAGTGTGCTTCTGTAATTGGCACGTTCTGACCCATTATTATTCTGTTATTCATTCACCCTCTCTGATTAGTCATATATTTTTCTAGTTTATCAGTGCTTGTTGATGCAGTTATTCCATTTGGGCCTTGTGTTCAATGCATTTATGTAATTTCTATATCTGTACTCTTGGTATTCATTGCTTTGTTCTAGTGATGCATCTCCATTCCTTTTTTGTGTGTTCTCCATTTTCATTGTAGCTAGGTAAAGCCAGGAGCAAATAATGAATAGTCTCATATGCTCATATCCATTCTGTAACTGTCGTGTATAATGCATCAAAACTAGAGACCCCATCCACAGCCAAGCACTACAGACCTCATTATAGTTTCCCCTGACCACTTCATATGCTCTGGGTCAGTTAGCTGAGAGTGCATCACCCCCTGTATATAGGAGAGAACTGAGAAGGGTGTGTTGAAATGGTTTGGATATACTGAGGGAATGAATGAGGAAAAGATTACTAAGAGGGTATACATGTCAGAAGTGGAAGGTACAGGAAAAGGTGTAACCAGGGAGGAAGTGGAAGGATGGAGTGAAAGCTGTTTTGAAAGCTCAGGGCCTGAGCATGCAGGATGATGCAAGGTATGCAAGGGATAAAGTGAAATGGAGTGATGTGGTTTATAGGGGATGGTGTGCTGTCAGTGAGCTGAACCAGAACATATGAAGCAATTAGGGGAAACTACAGAAAGGTCTGTGGGACCTGATTGTGGATAAAGGGCTCTGGTTTTGATACAAAATACATGACAGCTAGAGAACAACTGAGGCTGTTTCTTTGACTATTCCTGATGCTTCCTACACGACTTCTCGTTACCTCACGCATACCTCAGCATGGAGTTCCTTCATGTTAACACCTAAACACCACAGTAGCAACATCAAACATGCTGCACTACATTACACAATTGAAACAATGGTTCACACAGAACAGAATGTGTACACCCTCACAGAACTGGTTTTGGTGTATTATATATGACAGCTAGAAAGTGGATGTGATTAGATGAGACCATTTTGTTTCTGTTCCTGGTGCTTCTTACTCAACCTCTCAATACCTCAGGCAAACCTCAACATGAAGGTTCTTTCATGTGCTGTGACCTTACAAAAACATCACAACACCCCAACACCATAAAAGCAACATCAAACATGCAACACTACTTTACTCAGTTGGAACAGTGTCTCACACAGAACAGAATATCAGCACCTCCACAATACTCTTTAATCACTTTTAACCACAGACAAACATGAATCCAGCTCACTCTCCAGTTACCTTGAATAACATGTCTTTCCCACTGAACAAAACTTTAGCTATTTTAAACATCACATATGACACATACATGACTTTCACTCCCCACTCCAATAACATAAACACAAAAGCAACACATAGACTAAGTGCCAGATTTGGACAAAAAGAATCCCTCAGCCTTGCTGAACCTAATAACATTGCTTTAATTCACATATACTCTCAACTTTCTCCCTTTCACACACTTCCTCATACTCAGTCACCAATTTCTGCAGTTTCTCACTCAAATTAGCAACCAGTACTGTATCATTGACGAACAACAGCTGACTCATTCTAGGCACTTTCATCCCCAACAGACTGAATACTTGCCTCTCCAAAATTCTTGCATTTACCTCCATAATCACCCTATCCATAAACAGATCAAACATCCATGATGATATCACGCACCCTTGCTGCAGACTGACCATCACTGGGAACCAATCACTATCCTCTCTTCCTACTCATACACATGCCTTACACCCTTGATAAAAACTTCTCATTGCTTCTAGCAGCTTACCTCCCACACCATATATTCTTAAGGCTTCCCACAAAGCATCTCTATCAACCCTATCATATCTCTTCCCCAGATCCATAAATACTGCATACAGATCCATCTGTTTTTCTAAGTATTTCTCTTGTACATTCTTCAGTGCAAACACCTGATCCACACATCCCCTACCACTTCTGAAACCACACTGCTCTTCCCCAATCTGGAGCTCTGTACATGCCTTCATCCTCTTCATCAGTATCCTCCCTTACAATTTTCCAGATATACTCAACAAACTTATGCCTCTGTAGTGTGAACACTCACCTTTATCCCCTTTGCCTTCATACAATTGCACTATACATGCATTCTGTATATCCTCAGTCACTTCACCATGATCCATACCTTTATTGAATATCCTTTCCAACCAGTCAACAACACAGTCAGCCCCTTTCTTCATAAATTCATCTGCAATGCACTCCTGCTGCCTTGCTTTATTTCATCTTCCGCAAGGCTTTCACCACCTCTTCTCTCTTCACCAAACCACTATCCCTAACTCTTTCACTTTGCACACCACCCAGACCAAAACACCGTACATCTGCTACTCATCATCAAACACATTCAACATTCCTTCAAAGTACTCACTTCATCTCCTTCTCACTCCATCACTACCTCTTATAACTCTCCCCCTTCATTAATGTTCCATTTCTTCTCTTGTCTTTTGCACATTATTTACCTCCTAAAGTTTAATGACACACTCTCACCCAAACTCTCATTTGCCACCTTTTTCAACCCTTGCACCTTCCTCTTGAACCTGTGCTACTTTCTCTTATATATCTCCAGTCATTTGCACTCCTTCCTTGTAAGTACCATCCAGATGCCTCTGTTTTCTCTTTCACCAGCAACTTTACTTCTTCATCCCACCACTCACTACCCTTTCTAATCTCCCCACCTCCCACCTTTCTCATGCCACATGCATCTTTTGTGCATGCCATCACTGCTTTCCTTAATATATCCCATTCCTCACCAACTCCCCCCACTTCACTTGCTCTTACCTTCTCCCATTCTACACTCAATCTCTCCTGATATTTCTTCACACAAGTCTCCTTTCAAAGCTCACTTACTCTCACCACTCTCTTCTCCCCAACATTCTCTCTTCTTTTCTTGAAACCTCTACAAATATTCATCTTCGCCTCCACAAGACAGTGATTAGACATCCCACCAGCTGCCCTTTCAGCACATTTACATCCAAAAGTCTCATTTTTACATGCCTATAAATTAATACATTATCCAATAATGCCCGCTGACTATCTCTTCTACTCGCATACGTATACTTGTGAATCTCTCTCTTTTTAAACCAAGTATTCCCAATCACTAGTCTTTTTTCAGCACAAAAATCCACGAGCTCTTCACCATTTCCATTCATAACACTAAATACCCTATGTGCAACAATTATACCATCAAATACCACAGTACTCACCTTCGCATTCAAATCACCCATCACTAATTCCTGGTCTCGTGCACAAAACAGCTTACACACTCACTCAGCTGCTCCCAAAACACTTGCTTCTCAAGATCTTTCTTCTCATGACCAGGAGCATGGGCAACAATGATCACCCATCTCTCACCATCCACTTCCAGTTTTACCTAAATCAAACTGGAATTTACTTTCTTACACTCTGTGATTATCACAGACTCCCACAACTCCTGCTTCAGCTCATCCTCTCACCAACCCCTGACTTCACTCCCAAGATATTTCCAAACCATTCATTCCCTTTACCCTTGAGCTTTGTTTCACTCAGAACCATAACATCCAGGTTTCTTTCCTCAAACATACTACCTATCTCTCCTTTCTTTTCATCTTGGTTACATCCAAACACATCCAGACACCCCCAATCTGAGCCTTCAAGGAGTACATCCAGGTTTCTTTCCTCAAACATACTACCTATCTTTCCTTTCTTTTCATCTTGGTTACATCCAAACACATCCAGACATCCCCAATATGAGCCTTCAAGGAGGATGAGCACTCCCTGCTTGACTTTCTTCTGTTTCCCCATTTAGAAATTGAAATGAAGGGGAGGGTTTCCAACCTCCTGTTCCAGCCCCCTTTAGTCGCCTTCTACAACATGTGGGAAGTATTCTTTCTCCCCTTATA
>JAYMFT010270781.1:0-40175 GCA_038088735.1 Panulirus argus
GTTTTCTTATTTATTGTGTTGTGCTGTGGGTGTCCAAAAGACATGTGGCGGGTTACTCTCTTCGCTGAAAGGGATAGTCTGTTCAGTTTTTTGTTTTCTTGGATATTCAGAGTCTCTCTCTCTCTCTCTCTTTCTCTCTTTCTCTCTCTCTCTCTCTCTCTCTCTCTCTCTCTTAAAAAGAAAAAGTGCTGTAGACCAACTATAGCCACATGATCAGTTGTCCCTTCTCCCTTTCTAATAGTGTATGTATATCATTTCATTTCTTAGAACGTCAGGGAAACTTTAAATACTGTTATTTGCCACATTACCAGCTCTTCATAACTAATGTTATTGATTTCTTCTATGATTCTGATTTTGTAAATTGTAATTTACTGAGCAGTATTTTTTTATTCCAAAATTAGCTGAGGGAGTTCAGTGAGTCACATTGTAATATCAGGTGTCTTTTCCTTTCCACCCCATAACCCTGAGAGATAAGTGACTTTGCTGTGTCCATTGAGTATAATATTGTCAAATTAGTTGCACCTATGTTTTATGTAACATGATTTCAGATAGCTAGAAATGTTGTCTCAGTTGCATTTAATGTGTGATATAACAGAATTTCAGACTAATTAGGAATTTTGTCTCGATCTACTGCATAGCAGAAATCACACACACACACACACACACACACACACACACACACACACACACACACACACACACACACACACTGGTGCTGATGCAGAGAAGACATCAGTGGACTGCATGCTGACATTCAAGATTTTAGAGGATCTACATTACAGCAGGCCTATTGTGTACAAGTAAAGGGAGGGAGTAAAGTATGAGTGGGTCACTGAATGATTTATCACTTGGATTTAAGTATGATTGTGTCATTTCTTAGGACTTTGGTCAAACTTGGAAGTTGGAAAACCTTAAATTCAAATTGAATGCTTAGAGTATTGCCAACTTCAAAACATTAAAATTTTGAAACATTGTACCTAAAGGATGTCCAAGCAGTAAATAATGCGAGTGACTGACATGGGAAGATTGAACAAATGTTCCTGAGAATTAGGATGAAGAAGTCTAACTGTGGATAAATTGTACATTCACAGGGCAACACAAACACCTGAGTATTCAAAATACCCTTTAGATATATCCTGTTTGTATGCACACAAGATATATCACTGTCTTTTACTGTTTTGGGGAAGCACAAGGAAAAGACCAAGCATAAAGCACTAGAGGATAGTAGTTTAGAGATTCTGTTTGAAGTTATTAGAAAAATGATCAAAAGTTATCACTATTAGAGTTGGAAGTGCAAAATCTAAAGGATCAAGTTAAAGACCGTGAAAGATGTTATGAGATTAGAGAGAAACTTAGGGATCAGAGAAGTACAGTTATTGGATATAGAAAAAAATTCATCTTATTAGAGGGAACTCAAATGGTTTAATCAGAGGAGAAAAGATAAACTCACCACAACGGAAGTAAGGTCTGATAGGTCTTTTCAAGATGTCGTAAAGGCTGTTCACCTTAAGGAAACGAGTAAAACACAGAATTCATTGGCAATATTGGGCAAGGAGATGCGAAAGGTGAAGTTTTGGCAACTGATCATCAGACATAAAGAATGAAGATTGATGAAGTGGAACATAGACCTCAGGCCATATTAATAGAGGTAGACAGGGAATTAAATGAAACTATAACAAAACCAAAATGCACAGTTAAGAGATCAAAGAAGTTTATAGCCAGGTTGATGAAAGATGTGAAAAATGTGGAGCATACAGGACCAGTGCTTGTTAGCTCAAAAAGGAGATTTTAGAGAAAGTTGGAGTTGGAAAGGATGACAATGGAATGCTGAAGGATTTAACTGAAAAGTGGGTAGCACCAACATTAGATATATTAGCAAAGCAGGAGGTTTGTAAGATCTAACAGCAGAAAAGGAAGAATGGGGTTAGAAAGGAGAAAGACTCAAGGAATGGGGTTAGAAAGGAGAAAGACTCATTAGAATACTGCTGAAGCTCTAAAATTACTTGACACAATTTCAGTGATTAAAGAAAGTAGAAGAGTTTGCAGTCATTATCAAGACAGAAAGGGTTATGGTTGACTTAGAGTTATCTGGCCTGAAACTTGAAAATAAGGTGGAATTTACTTGAATTTTTATCAAATATGATAGATCAAAGGAAAAGAGGGAGAAAAGCAAAGGATACAGTCAGAAGGCAAAAATCTGGATAAAAAAAAGATGAGCACTGCAGAGAGGGCATGAGTGCTAGGAGATGGTTTTGTCATACTGAAAGTAATGTATTTAAATGTTGACAGATTAGTAGTTAATGGGAAAAAGCTGGACTTCAAGATTTGTATAAATGAAAGTGCCCCTTATGTTGTTAAGATTATAGAGACAGAGTTTACAAAGGAGTTAACAAGGTGAAGAAGGGGTAGGATTGACCTTCTTAATAGAAACATGGTCTTAACTTTGATCAAGAAGTAGTAGAGAATGTCGCATTTCAACAACAGAAACAGAGCTTACTAAAGAGAAAAGAAGGCTAAGGTGGGGAATATTTGCTCTCTTAAAAAAAAAAGTCATATATATATATATATATATATATATATATATATATATATATATATATATATATATAGCTGTAAGTTTCAAGAAATAGTAGGGGATGTTTCATTTAGATAATACATAATGGGAAGGTTAATTGTTAGAAAGTAGTGCCTTCATAGTGATGTTGATATTATATAATCCTTCAAAAATTTTTAATGATCTAGAACAAATGTGCATTGATAACAGTGTCTCATTTAGACTGTACGTAATAGGAAGATTGATTGTTAGGAAGAAATGCCTTCATTTTGTGGTGTTGATATTATATAATGTCAAAAAATTTTAATGATCCAGAATAAATGTTCATTGATAACAGTGAAGAACAATCAAGATCTTTCATGAAACAGTAAAACAGTCATTTCACTGAGATGGTAAATTACTGTTAATGGGGGAGTTCAGTAATAAAGAGATAGGCTTGGGAAATTGGGATTCTCTTGTGACAGGAAGTCCTTGAGACAAGTTTTAGAGTGTATACAGGAAAATTTAATTTACCATCGTGTCAGTGTTTATGTTAGGTTGAGAGGGACTGATACACTATCATTGCTAGATCTTATTGTCACACACATGCTGGCATAGGTATTGAGCATATTATATATGAAATACCAATTGGAAAAAGTGATCATGTGTTCAGGTTTAACTATATGGTAGATGAGGATGACAAAAGATCAGAGGTGAGACAAGATCTAAGGTGGAGATGTAATTAAGAAAACTACACAAAACTTAGAAAATTTTGTGACAACATAGATTAGGAAATAGTCATTTAGCCAGGAACCAGGGCTTTTTGGTAAAAGGTTCTGTGAAATTTACATTGATGGAGTTGGAACATGAGTACTTCTAGCCTCAAATACAGAGGTAATAGTATGAAAGAGGAAAGACATTTTAATTAAAGATGTCCAAAAACATGCAAGCTTCGATATGTGCGATGGCAAAGATATAGAAGGCACTCTTGCCAGCCAGCATTTGCAGAGTACAAGAGACTAAGGAATGAGTATAGCAGGATAAGTAAGGAGGAAACAAGAAACTTTGAAAAGAATATTGTAGACAAGGTAAATAAAAAAAACCTGAAACTTTTCCATAAATTCATCAGGAGTTCATTGTCATTTAAAGATCTGCCAATCAGGCTAAGGGATTGAGAGGGAAGAATATTCAAGGATAAAGTTAAGTTGAATGAGGAACTGAATAACAAGTTCAAAATTTTCTCCCAGCAAAAGGATCTATAGCCCCTACACCAGTGAGATGGAATGGAGAGTAGGTTTTAGAAAAAAGTAATATATCCGGAAAAGACATTAACAGAATTTTGAAAGATCTTGATTCATGCAAGGCTCAGGGTCCTGATGAAGTTTCACCATATGTGCCGAAGATGTGTGCAGATATGCTAGATAAACCTCTTGAAATACTGTTCAAGATGTCAGTGGAGAGAGGCTTAGGGAATGGAAAAGGAAAAACATCATATCTTTCTATAAGAAAGGAGAGTGGGAACAGGCACTAAACCACTGACAATAGTGGTCTGTAAGACTCTATAAAAGATAATTAGAAAGGAAGTGAATGACTTTCTGCCGAGGAGAAATTGCCCAAGTGATAAATAGAACAGTTTTAGGAAAGGAAGTAAATATAAAAGATAATTAGAAAGGAAGTGAATGACTTTCTGCCAAGGAGAAATTGCCCAAGTGATAAATAGAACAGTTTTAGGAAAGGAAGTAATGTATTACAATGTGCATTTGTATCAGGACTAACAGAGATTATGGGATGCTGAATCATCAGATAGGAATAAGGGAGATACTTCTATGATGTACAGAAGATTTTCGTATTGGTTATGGACAAATGACACATATAGATATATATAGATAGATTGACACATGTCAAAGGAGCCTTCTCCGGATGTGTTAAGATGACCAGCAGAGTGCACAGGCTTCTGTTTGGGAACCATTACTCTTGCCTGAAGGTAAGAATTCCTTTTTGAATGTGTTTGCAGATGATGCCAAAGTCAAAGGGAAGTGAATAGTAAGAAGGATTGTATCAGCTTACAGGGGTACCTAAACAGACTCCAAAGTTGGCCTGATGAATGGTTGATGAATTTAGCTGAATCAGATGTAATGAGGATGGGACAAATTGAAAAAAGGGACCCAATATGATTCTTAGCTAGCTGGAAATAAGCTTTAGGATTTTGTATGTGAGAAGGACTTGGGAGTTGACATTGCTTGAGTCCTATGTTGGTAGACAAACTGTCTGCTGGAAAATATTAGAATAACTTTCAAAATATATAGATAAGGAAATGTTTAGGAAGCTGTTCATATCAAATATAAGGCCAGAACTAGAAAATACCTCATATTTAGTCACCACACTTAAAGAAGCAGTAAAGAGCTAATAGAAAAGATCCAGAGGATGGCTACAAAGATGGCACCAGGAGTAAGAGAGTTAAGTTCCAAGGAGACTTTTAATTTTCCTACCTTGAAAGAATGAAGGATGACCTGATCACAACATTTAAGTTTAGAACAGATCGATGACATGGACAATGAATATTTCTTTGAGAGATGTAGGGATAGAGCAGCCAATTAAAAGAGATGTGAAGAAGTACATTTATAATATAAGAGTGGTTGATGAGTGGAATAAGATGATTGATGACGTATTTAATGCAGACTGCATACATGAATTTAAAGAAGTGTGATAGTAGAGAATGCTCAAGAGATGGGACCCCCACAAGTGTAAAACTCCATCCTCGTACATTACATTTAGGTAATTACACACAAATAGATAGTTGATCATAGATATAATGAAGATGTTCTGGGGATGGGCCCCCATGAGTAAAAACTCCATCCATGTTTAGTACAGTTAGGTAATTATACACACATATGGGACAGAGTGAAAGAATACCTCAATATGATAGTAACCTAGCAGGAAATAAGCTTCAGGACTCTCTTTGTGAGAAGGATTTGAGGATTGACATCGTCTCTAACTTGTCAACAGTCTCATGTTAGGACAGTAATAAAGAAGACAAACTGTCTCTTTGCATATGTTGGAATAGCATTGAAGTGTAAAGATAAGGAAATATTTAGTATACTGTTCATATCTTACACAAGGCCAAAACCAGGATGTACTTATCAGGTTTGGTTAAAAAAGAAAAAAAAAATGCAAAAAGCTAATAATGAACATTCAGAGGAGGGCAACAAAGATGTTAACAAATTTAAGAGAGCTGAGTCACAGGAAGGGCTTGAGGCTTAAAATTTGGTTGTCTTGGAAGAGATAAGAGTGAGGGGTGACCTAATTTCAACCTCTTAAGTTTTTAAAACAGATGTATCACATAGACAGTGAACAGTTCTTTGAGAGATTTAAAGACAATGGTTAGAGGGTATAGCATGAAATTAGTCCAGAAACTTGTTAAAAAAGATGCAAAGAAGTACATATATAAGAATGGTGGATAAATGGAATAAAATGGGTGAAGATATGGTTGATGCAGACAGCATACACAAGTTTTAAGAAGTTTTATGCTATAGAATGTTCAAGAGATGGCCCCATGTGCATATAACCCCCTCTGTACAGTACAACTATATAATTTCACAGAGAAGGCAGACAAACTAGGCCAAGCTAGTCAGGAAACACTAACAAAGGCAAGTATTGTGCTGTTTTTGTTTCACATTAGACTTGAGTTTGTTCAGTCATAACAAGATCCACACGGGGTAGAGATGAAAGAAGAACCACCTGAGAACAAATGTTTGAAGATGTTATGGGAGATTGTTAAAAAGCAAGATCAGAAGTTAGCACAACTATCGGGGTAGTTAAAGAAACAGAAGTCATTTTAAGAATCATGGAGCGGTATAGATATAGACAGCACTCCAGCCAGCCAGCATGTACGTGGTATAAAAATATTGTGGGAGAGTCGGAAGGTACAAAAGTTTTCCATCGATTCATCAATAACAGATTATCAGTTAAAGAGCAGTTAATCAGGCTGTGGTATTGAGAGGTAAGAATTGTGGAGGATGACATAGGGCTATATATGGAGCTGAATGAGTTCGCGATTGCTTTTTCATAAAAGAAGACACCATAACCCTAATATCAGTGAGATAGATTGGGATGGAGGATTTAGAAATAAATACTAAAAGGCCTTGACCCATACAAATTTCATGGTCCTCATAAAATTTCACCTTATGCACTGAAGATGTGTGTAGATATGTTAGACAGATCCATTTGAATACTGTTTAAGATGTCACTGGAGAAAGGTAAAGTGCTAAGGGAATGGAAAAGGGCAAATATCATACCTGTCTGTGTGAAGGTAGACCAGGAACAGGCACTAATTACAGACCAGTCTCAATAACAAGTGTGTTGTGTAAGTTTCTGGAAAAAATTATTAAAAAGCAAATGGATGACTTTCTGCAGAGAAGCTACATGCGAGAGAGACAGCACGATTTTAGGGAAAGGAGGTTATGTGTAACCTGTGTCTTAATTCTAGGAGAGAGTGGGCTTAGTCTTACAGAAAGGGAAAGGCTGGGTGGATTGTTTGTATCTTTACTGACAGAAAGCATTTACACTGTACTGTGTGAGAGGCTGATCACCAGGTAGGAAGGAATAAGGGGGGAAATTCCTTTGATGGATAGAAGAATATCTCTTTGGAAGTGAACAGAAGATGCATGATAGAGGAACCTTCTCTAAATAGATTGAGGTGACTAGCAGAGTGTCATTGGATTTTTGGGGGGCTATTACTCTTTTCATCCATGTAATGACATACCTGAAGGGATGGACTCCTACTTGAATATGTTTGCAGATGACGGAACAGTCATGAGGGAAGTGAAAAATAAAGAAGATTGCATCAATTTACAAGGAGACCTTATAAACAGACTCCAAAGTTGTCTGGTCATGGTTGAGGATTCCTGCCTGAATGTTTGCAGATGATGCAAAGGTCATAAGGGAAGTGAAAAATGAGCAAGATTGCAATGACTTATGAGGAGACCTTATAAATAGACTCCAATGTTGGTCTGGTACATGCTTGATGAATTCAACCCAAGCAAATGTAAAGTAATGAGGCTGGGGAAAAGTGAAAGAGAGCCGTTCATTAGTGCTCCTCGGGATATTTAAGCATGTGTGTGTTTTGTCATTGTGGTGTGTGTGTGTGTTTTAAGGTGAGGGATCTGTGAGTTCGGGTTGTTGAAGTGAAAGGCAGGGGTAAGCTTTTTATTTCTCCTTGGGAAGTTGGTGGTTATTTATGGAGTAGTTTGGATGAGAGGTTGCTAATGCTGATATATAGAATTGAATTCAGAGAATGTTGTGGAGATAATGTATGGAGTAGGTCTTTGTTTCATTGTGTTGAGTGTTTGAGGTTGCTAAGCATCATGTGATTGTTCTGACTGCACTATTTTGTGTGGTTTGTCTCTTGTTATATTTGATTTTGGGAGAACAGAAAACCAGGCAGGTGATGCATAATTTAAAATGGAGAGGATGAATTGTTTCTAGATGTTAGGGAATATGTACATATTAATTTCCTTTTCTTTTCATACATTATTGCCGTTTCCCATGTTAGTTTGTGCCACACTCAAAGAAATGGTCTCATGTGCTTACATCCACTCTCTAGCTATCATGTATAATGCACTGAAACCAGAGCCCAATATCCACAACCAGGCCCTATAAACCTTTCCATGGTTTCCCCCAGCAACTTCTTGTGCCCAGGTTCAATACATAGACAGCACATTGTCTCCTGTATACCACATTGCTCTGACTTGCTCTATCCCTTAAATACAAACACCACACCCTCCTGAATGTTCAGACCCTGAACCCTTAAAGCATTTATCATTCCATCCTTCCACCTAATCTTTGGTTTTCTATTCCCCCTTCTCTTCTGATGTATACCCGCTTAGTCATCCTCTGCTCACTTATCCTATTTATATGACAAAATCATTTCAGCACACCATCTTCAGCTTTCTTATACTTACTCGTACTACGACACCTCTTTCTTATCCCATCGCTTTTGTATTTGATCATCCCTTCTCACACTACACATTGCCCTCAGACTTTACACTTTCAACACACCCACTCCCTTCTCTGCATTCTTATCTGAGGGCCATGTCTTGCATCCATACAGCATAGATGGGATTGCAGTAACATCAGACATACCCATCTTTGTCCACACAGACAGTAACCTCTCTTTCCCAGACTCATTCTCTCCATATAACCAGACCATTTCAGCATACCTTCTTCAGTTCTTTTACCAGCACTCTTTCTATTTCCATGTCTCCCTTGTACCCTCTCAATACTTACTCGATCAAACTACCTCACACCACATATTGGCCGCAAAGATATCATTTTCAACATATTTACTCTCCTCCCCACAACCTTATGTATAGCCCATTCCTCTCATCCATATGATATTGTTGTGATAACTGTACCTTCAGACGTACCCTCCAGATAAAGTTCTCCCTTTCAACACATTCTTCAGCATTCCCAGAACCTTTGCCATCTCACCCATCCTATAACTCACTTCCATTTCCCTGGTTCCTTGAGCTGCCATGTCCACTCCCCAGAATGTAAAATACTTGACTTCCTCCACATTTTTCTAAATTCAAACTCATATCCCAATTAACTGGTCCCTCAACCCTGCTTATTTACATTTACTCTACTTCCTCCATTTTTTTTCAACTTTTACAATTTCTTACTCAAATCTGCCATCTAGGCCCTCTCATTCCCATAGAATGCGTACATCCCCCTCTCTCAAAGACTTGCATATATATATATATATATATATATATGTATATATTATTATTATTATTATTATTATTTTTATTTTTATTATTATTATACTCGATCGCTGTTTCCCACGTCAGCGAGGTAGCCTCAGGAAACAGACGAAGAAAGACCCATCCCCCCACATACACACATACATTCACATATATGCACTATATGCACAGTACATATATATACATGCCAACATATACATATATACATACATACACATGCATATACACATGTACATATTCTCGCTTGCTCGCCCCCATCCACTCCTGATGCCACCCTGCCCCATGGGAATTAGCATCGCCACCCCCCGCGCTGGCGAGTTGCGCCGAGAGACAGACAAAACGGCCACATTCGCTCACATACAGTCTCTAGCTGTCATGTGTAATGCACTGAAACCACAGCTCCCTTTACACATCCAGGCCTCACAGACCTTTCCGTGGTTCACCCCAGACGCTTCATATGCCCTGGTTCAGTTCACTGACAGCACGTCGACCCAGGTATACCACATCGTTCCATTTCACTCTTCTGTGCACACCTTTCACCCTCCTGCATGTTCAGGCCCTTGACCACCCAAAATCCCTTTCACTCCAACCTTCCACCTCCACTTTGGTCTCCCACTTCTCCTTGTTCCCTTCGCCTCTGAAACATATATCTTCTTTGTCACCCTTTCGTCACTCATACGTTCTATATGTCCAAACCATTTCAACACACCCTCCTCTGCTCTCTCAACCACACACTTTTTATTACCACACATCTCTCTTGCCCTTACATTACTTACTCGATCAAACCATCTCACACCACATATTTTCCTCAAACATTTCATTTCCAAAACATCCACCCTCCTCCATACAACTCTATCTATATATTGATATTTTGCTGGTCAGTGACACAGGTTTCTTTGTAATGACCTTTACACTTTCCAAACTGCCTCACAATAACAACTCAACCACACAGCCAGAACCTCTTGTTGTTAACTTTTACTACAACATTTACAAGATTATTTTGTATGTTTATATCATGCAAATAGTTTGTCTACTTCCCCAGATCAATGAAACCTTAAGAATATATGTTTTTATTAGTGATTGAAAAGAAAAGGTAAGTATACAAAGCAATGCCTTATGGTACTGTTTTCAGCAATATTGTAAAATTATTCTTTGTGTATATATAATACAGTTCATCTGTTCTTTAGGAAAAAAATGAAGAAAAGTTTTCTACTATCTTAAATGTAAAGCAAAACACAGAACTTTGTCTTTATAAGTAAGATGTGGAACCAAACTGAGCCTGAGAAATACAACCAGCACAAAGGCTGGGACACATATGATCATCATAAAAGCAGTAAAAGAGGTAAAAAAATTTCTAGGATTTATAGGTAGGCCTCTTGGATTCAAGTCTAAGAAGCTAACCCTCACCCAATATGAATCACTGGTGGATCCTCACTCTGAATATTGTGCTCAGTTTTGGTCACCCCTCTTGTAAAGAGATGCTGAGAGAATAGAGAGAGTACAGTGTCGAGTTGCCAAAATGATTACTGGACTGAGGAACTAATTATGAGAATCAGCTGGAGCACTTAAAGCTATATAGTTTAAACAGCTCTTATTTCAGTTGCAGTACTTGTCACAAACACATGGCAAACTTCTTACTTCAAATGAAGCAAAGTACTTTTTCTTCAACAGGATTTTTAACTCTCTGGACAGCTAATGAATTCCCAGCTGCTTTCTCAAGTGTCAGTTTTCCAGCAAAAGATGGAAATGGTAATTTGCCCTCTTTTACTGCTTTTTTATCATAGCAAAACCATAAAGTTTACATATCTGGTATTAAGATTTCTTAACAACAACGTCTGAAAGTAGGGGGGAAGAATGAAAATGAAGGTATATATATATGGGTAATGCCTGCAGGATGGCAGGTTGGGAAGGATTGACAGAGTTTGCGGGATGTGCAAATGTTTTTAACAGCTGTGGATCGTATTTATACTTTGTGGTGATAAGGAATGTTGTACATTAAAAACTTTTGTTGTAGTGCATGGCTAGAGGGCTGATATATGGAATGATTAACCATCTTGAGTAGCTGAAAGCAGTACAATAGATATTTGTGAATTAGGTTCATTTTAAGTCCATGACTGACATTATTTGTGCCTCATTAGATGCATATAAAGTTTACATTTATTTCTCCCTAAGTCATCATTTTGCTTTCCTACTCTACTTATCTCTGTGTTTCTGATTTCTTCCGTTGTCACAAACAGTCTTTACAGAACCTTGTGGTGTACCTTTGTTTGTATTCCTCTATATTTGCATGGCCTGTTGCTTCCCCTTCCTCACAGAAATTGCTTCCAGCACCAACATCATCTACTTCATACGAGTGTTTGTTTTATTTTGCTTATTGTTTGCTACATCAGATGTGAATTTGATGTCAGTCTTTCACAAAGAATGCAGTATAAATCTTTTTTTACCACATTCCTGTATTTAGTACAGTATTAATATGTCTTTGTGTCATTTGTCTTTGATAGTTTGTTGATATGATGGCTCGGAAACTGAAAGAAGCACTGAAGACATGCATGTGGAAAACAGCCCGTTATGTGCTTCGTTTCTTCTCTGATCTTGTCAACTGCCATGTCATATCCACGAACTCACTCCTCCAGCTCCTGCATACTTTTCTAGACACAGCACGTGATGACAACTCACCACAAGGTAAGAACATTTCAACTGTTTTATTTCATTATTATGTTCTGTTGACCCTTTTTTTTTACTAAGTATGGTAAATATAATCAATATTTATCCCAGGGGATTGGAAAGTAAGAATTCTGTCCATGTATCCCCTCTACTTTTATAGAGGGGAGTGGGAACGGTGGAGACCTTTCCCTGTTATATCAGTTTCTAAAGACAGGAACAGAAGAAAAAGCCTAGCTAGGATTTGCGCTTGAAGGCTCAGACTAGGTCGTCTGAATGTCATTGACATAACCTGGGAATAAAACATGGAAAGATGCTGTGCCCAGGATTCAAACCTTTGCAGGCCTGACCCTTGGCAGGACTTGCATGCATCGTAATCAGTAATGTTAGCCACTACTTCTCGGAGGCTTATAGATATAATGCCTGAGGACAACATGTTGTATGAGGTGTGTTGTTCATGTAAGGAATGACATTGTAAGAGTGAGATGTGATACAGGTAATAAGTTCAGTCAGATTAAGAGAGCTAATGAGGGTGTGCTGAAATGCCTTGGACATATTGAGAGGATGAGTGGAGAAAGATTGACAAAGAGGATTTACAGTACTTTTCAGAAGTGAAGGGAGCAAAAGGGAGGGAGAGACTGAGGAGATGGAAGGATGGAGTGAAAGAGGCAGTGAGGTATCATGATCTGAACTTTCAGGAGGGTGAAAGAAGTGTACAGGATGGAATGGGTGGGGGAAATGTAGTGTACAACTTTGCTGTCAGTAGGCATGTGATGTTGTCAGGATAATCAACAAAGGAATTTTGGGGGCTTGGCTATAGGTGGTAAGTTTTAGTTTTGGTGCAGCTAGAGGTTGGGTCTGAGCAAATGAGGCCATTGGTTATCTCTTCCAGGTGCTACCTTGCTAATGTAGAAATAGTGAACAAGTATTGTAAAAACCTATTGATGTGGATGGTAACCTCCAACTGTCAGTGCATGATACATCACAGCTAGAAAGTGGGTGTGTGCAAATGAGGCTGTTATCTATTTGTTCCTGAGGCTGCATTGCTAAGATAGGAGAAGCAGTTATGTGCATATAAGAATTAATGCATGTGAATATGAATTTCTTCTGCCATTTAACATTCTCTGGTTTCTGCAAGGTCATTGAAAACTGACCTCTACCTTGCTGGGACTTGCCTTCTCAAGGAAAGCATCAATTTGATTGCTAACATAGTTGCGTTGAGATGAATACTTGAACTGGTAGCAATTTAATAGGGATGAACAATGCTGTTTGCAGTCAGACTGCACTGTTTCTCATGCCCAGTCAGTGGTAGGAAAATGAAATATTTTGAATAACATTACGATAAAGTCTTTTGGTAATGCATTGCTACGAGAAATGACCATGCTTGTTCAAAAGGTGTTGGGGAAAGACATTTTCATTTGGTGTTACCTCACCAGTGGATGATTGCTAAGTTCTTAATTTTTTCATATTTTACTTTCATATCTACTACAAGTATTTTATTTTTGCAATTATTACTTTCATATCTGCCAGGAGTTTTTGGTTTAATTGCTAGAGTATCTGTCTTTTTGATCTTCCCATTGCTCTTATGGAGGCATTAAATCTAATAATCTCAAAGTTCTCTTTCTCCTCAGTTCGTAGTGATACATACGTGTGTGCTGTTTTGAGCTGCCTGCCATGGGTCGGGCGTGAGTTATATGAAAAGAAAGAACAGGATCTTGAGCGTTTGTTGAAACATATTGAAATTTACATTAGAAAGCGCAGCCGCAAGCATGTTCCTGGTCTCAGGGTATGGCGTTCAGACCGACCTCATCCACAAGAGGAGTACTTAGACTGTCTGTGGGCACAGGTATGAAATGACATGCAGTGGTTTTAGAATTATGTTCAGATGTTAATGTTAAAGGTTTGATTACCTTTTAACAGTTTTGCTTAAGCTTTGTTTCAGCAATCATATGTTGTACTGATTGTCTCTTATGTTTCCAGCTCTTTCATTTTTGGAGTTTGTTTGGCCACAGGAGTTGAAACTAGCATAGTAGCATTTTTAGGAAATATTTGATTACGTAAAACATTTTTATCTTTGATTAGTTGTGTCAGACTTTGTAATAGGGAATTAATGTAAGACAATAAGTTGTAGTAGAGAATACAAATTTTTTTCTCACCACAAGATTTGCAAATTGCGATCCGACATGTGGCAAGAAAAGCACATAGCGCGACCATATGTGGCTTTCGACTCAATCTTGTGTGAGGCCTTGCAGCACAACATCCCTCCAATCACATTGCCTCCACATCATGCAGACAACACTTACCCCTTCCCATGGGTTGTTTTCAGGTATGTTTGCTAGGAAGAAACCTGTGGTGACCATCATGTCTTAGTATTCTGTAAGAGAATTTGGATTTGCCATCGTCATTGAGCATGAAGGCATGGTTTTTAGCTGAAGATACTTGAATACTCAGTCTTCCCAGTGTATTCCCCTGTGATTTGTTTTTCAGTGATTCCCATCATATTTATTTTACTGCAGGTAACGCAATGAAGTTCTAGATTTACAAGAAAAATTGCAGATACAGGGAGTTCCCACTGTGTGTTGGAGATGTTTCCCTAGAAAGTGCAACTACGTTAACATAGACCTGAATATATAGGTAGGGATTATGTTCCTGAGGGTAATTTTTTTTCCATAGATATAAAGCTTTGGGCAGAAAAGCAGAATGGTTTGAAAATGAAAAACAGGACAGCAAAACAGGTGAACAAGATGGAATGAGAAGAGGAACAGTTTCTGGCCAGATTATGGTTACTACAGTAATTCACCAGACCAGTTGAGTTTTTTTTTTGATAGAGGAACAAATAAGGAAAGTCTTAGCAGAAATGGGAACAGAACTGCTGTGAAAATGCTTGACGTGAATGAGACAGGGAATGCCCCTTTGAATAACAGAAATGAACTGGTTAAACATTAGGAGGTAAACAGTATGAGTGATGACATGATAACTAAAAAAAAAAAAAAATCCAGCATACAGGGGTAATATACTGTTCATGGGTTGAATCAGGTCTTACGAAGCCATCAAAGTAAACCGTAGAATAATGTGAAGGTCTTGGTTGTGGCTGGTTGGCTTTGGTTTAGGTGCTAGTGAGTGGATGTGTGCAAATTAGACATTTTTTGTCTTTTTCCTGATGTTACGATACTTAGGCAGGAGGAGCAATTATTTATTGCGAAAAGTCTTTTTACTGTTTTACACGAGAGAACTGATGATTTAGAAGTCACTCATTTGTATGGAAATGATTTTATTATGCATAACTTAATTTTCTTTTTTTTTTATATCCATGATCATTCCTGAATAAGTAACTTGTTTCAGAGAGATATCAAATTTACCACATGAGATATCGCTTAAATGGCCGAAACTAAATATTATCATCATTCACCTTGCAGACTATTTGATTACACTGACTGCCCTGAGGGACCCGTGCTTCCAGGTGCCCACTCCATTGAACGTTACTTGATTGAGGAGCACCTCCATAACATCATCAAGGAATATCACTTGGAGAGGAAGCAGTGGTAAGAAAATTGTTTTATATAAGCATCCAGATTGGTTTATAGACTTTTAGAATATTGCTTTGGATCACTGACCTTTGAAAGCATTGGGATATTTCCTGACTTGTTATCAATGTTGAATACAGAAAGAGTTTATATGATATGTAAGTGAAGGTAAATGGGGTGATAGTCAATACTGTCTTTTAAGTTCGTTCAATGATTTTCACCACAGTTTGGATGCTTGAATAGCTAAGTATTCATGTAATGGATATATTTTGTTTTCATGCAAAGTGCTGCTTTCCTGCTGGACTTTCCCTTGAAGCACAAGATCCCACTAGAATACATGATCGTGGAAGTAGTGCTGGCTGAACTCTTCCATCTCCCTTGCCCCCGGTACATCGAAATCTGCTTTGGCTCTTTACTGATCGAGCTCTGTAAACTTCAGCCTGCCACCATGCCTCAGGTGGGTGATGGCTTCTTGAAAAATGATAAAAGTTCTGGAAGTTCTGTTTTTTTTTTTCTTTGTTGATTTTTGTTTCATTCTTCTTTGCTGTTTCCTGTGTTTGTGAGGTAGCATCAGGGTTAGATACAAAACAGCCTCATTTTCTTACATTCAGTTTCAAGCTATCGTACACCATGACCCAAGACAAGTAACCTTCATTCACAGCCAAGCCCCACAGGGCTTTCTGTGTTTTTCCTACACTGCTTCTGGTGCCTGGTTCAGCTCATTGATAGCATGTTACCCCCTGTCAATTTCATGCACACCTCACACCCATCTGTGTATTCAAGACTATGATATCTCAGAGCTTCTACATTCCTGGGTATCTAAAACACTCCATTTCATTCAGGTCCTCCACATTCAAACTGATGCTCAAACCCACCTATCTTACCTCTCCTCTGCTATACTTCATTACGCTTCTTATAATCATAAGTAGATTATCAATGTTCAATATGTTTTGAAGAAAATATAGAGCATATTAAAGTCAAGAAATGCATGTCAGCTTTGATGTGAGTTATAGATAATAAGAAATTGATAACAGAAGTTCAGCACATACCCTAGCCAATAAATAAGTAATTCTCACTGGTGACCTCATAATTGTGATTCATAGTTGCATATTTTTATATTCACAGGTCTTGGCCCAAGCTGTAGAGCTGCTTTTTGACCGCATAGACACCATGAACGTCTGCTGTTTTGACAGGTTGGATAGTTTAAACTTGTTTACTAGTCAATAGCATTTATTTAGGAATATTCATAATATTCGACTAAAATAAGTTAATATTAGCTTCTTGCCTTCTGAAAATTACCTTTTAGATGCTGAAGTGTGTAGTATCAAGTTTAGGATTATGTTATCAACAGAATTGTCTACTTTTCAGTAATTTGTAGAAACAGAACCTTAAGGAATATATGGTCTTTACTGTTCAAAGTTTGTATTTTAAACTGATATTTTTTGTTTATACAAATTGTTATCAGTTAAAATCTGAAAATGCAAAATTAACTACAGCCATATAATGTATGTTTTTTCCTAAGTTTATCTTTTGCTTAATGTTAACATCTGCATAACACCTTTTTTCAGTTTAATGTAATTCAAATTCTAGAATTTTGAGTAGCATAGTTAAAGGAAGCTTAAAGTTATTGTAGTCTTCCGTATTTTCGACTTTCCTTTAGGCAACAGGATAGACCTATTAAGAGTAAATTCTCATTTTTCCTTTTACATTTTAGAAGTTAGATTGCCTGTAAAAATGATCTTTTTTTTTTTTATATATATATATAGTTATATTTAGGTGGCTGTGTGTAGGGTACACTTAGCTGCCCACCAGAGGTCTTTATGTAGTTAGTTTCATCTTTCCTTAGAGATTGGGAGAAAAAAATAATAATTGACAGTGTGGGATTATGGTGAATGTGATTATGATTCCTTGCATTTTCTACCTAGGTTTGTAAACTGGTTTTCATACCACTTGAGTAACTTCCAGTTCAAGTGGTCATGGGATGACTGGCTTGAGGCAGCGCAGTTAGATCCAATGCACCCGAGAGCCAAATTCATAATTGAAGTGCTTCTAAGGTGTATGAGGTATGTCACCAAATGTTGAAACTATTAGTAGTTGAAAATCTGCTGTAGAGTTTTAGGTAAAGTACTCAAAAGAGTTTCACTAATTATCTTCTGTTCACATGCACAAATTAAAGTATGTGGTTTTGGTGTATTACGCATGACAGCTAGAGAATGTTAGTGAGCAGATGTATCCTTTTTTCATCAGTTCCTTGGGCTACCTACCTAACATAGGAAACAGTGATCAGGTATGAAAAAAAATACATATATTCATACTTGCTTGCTATTTCCCACTTTACATGGAGCAAAGAAAAGGCCTCATTCACATCCACTCTCTAGCTTTTATGCTTAATGCATTCAAACCTGATCCCTGTCCACAGCTAAGCCCTACAGACCTTTTTATGGTTTCCCACAACTTTTTTTTTTTTTTTTTTTTTTTTTTTTTTTCCCCAGTGACAGCATGGCATTCCTTTAATAGCACCTTGCTCAAATTAGGTCTATCCTTTTCACATTTTGCATCCTCAGCTGTTTCAAAAAGATATGATATAATAATTTTCTTTGTTATGCTTGCACTGTGTAATTTATTGATATGTTTTCTGTAAGAAAATTTCAGATGGATTAAAGATAGTATGTATCATTAATCAGGCTTGTGCTCATTTCATACATAGATATATTCAGTGACAGATTATTCTGGCACATAGTTGTTGTCTTATTGTTCGCTACAGTGTTAAATAATTATTTTTTGTTCACAGGTTGTCATATCATCAGAGAATTGCAGAAATTGTTCCTGAGCAATTTGACTGTTTTGTTCCACACAAACCAGAACCAGTTTATAAATATGCCAATGAAGCTTGTAAGTATTTGTATACTGGCATTATAAATATGCATGGCATGGTCTGTATGATAAACAGTTTTAAGTTAGCATTTCCCTACGATTGTAATATATCCTTGTGATTGTGTGATCCAACCCAGCTAGAAGGGTTAACTGGTTGATGGTCTTCATTTGACAGTCTTGTTCAGAAGAAGATTTGTTTCATGCATGATAAAGATGGGTAAGGCAAGAAGGAAATACATTATTATCATAACATGTCCCTTGTTCTTGATGCTACCTCGCTAATGCGGGAAATGGCGGATATGTATGAAAAAAAAAAACTTTTAGAAGTGGATATTTTTGTGTTTATATGTTTTTATGTATATTTATGTTTATATGTGTGCTTTTTATTTAAGTACATTATGTTGTACTTATTTTCCTTTCCATGAAAAAATGTATTATTCCAAAACAAAGAAACATCCAGGAAGCAATTTTTACTTTGGACAGTTTTCCTGATAACATTTGAAAATGAATACAAAGACACTGGAAAAATGACACGTATGCTATTTTAGTATACAGGCAAATGTTTGTCAGTATGCATTTCACAATTTGTATCATCCACATACAGCCTTGGTCATTGTTACACTGAAATAGTAGTTAATTGCTCCATGTCTTTATGTTGTTATACACAGGAACAGAAGAGAACAGCATCTGATCTAGCCCTAATGGTTGAAAATATTTGTCCTTTCTTGACTGGAGCACTGTTATGTGCTAACTCCACCAGATTAGTGTGAAAATTATTCCTCTCATTAATTATGCACACACACTCAAAGCACATCATCAAATTCATGAGCATATCTCTTCAGGTTTGGTAATTGTCATTACTGGGGAGCAATGACGTGGATGCTTTGGCATGGAAGTATTTATTCTTGTTTGATTTATATGCTTTTAGATGTCACTTAAAAAAAGAATGTTATTGCATTTTGATTTATATGCTTTTAGATGTCACTTAAAAAAAGAATGTTATTGCATGAAGGTTTCAAAACTAGATGTTTTAACAATTCATCCCACTGTCTACCATGTTTTACTTATTATTCTCTTATTCATAATTTTATAGGATTAATTCTCTTCTGTTTCTATTAATACTCTCTTAAACTATTAGAAAATGATGTGTAATTCAAAGCATCTATCTCTGGACACTTTTGCACAACTTGGCATTAAGCTGAAATTTTCAGGTTTTAAAGCTAAAATTCAGATTTTTCTTTAATCTCGACCTGTATGATTGTAAGAAGATTTTTTTTCTGTATTAATTAGTGTTCATCACTATTTCTTGCATCTAAACTAAATGATCCTGTGTCTCATTCAGTCAGAAGAATAGCATAGTATTTTTATTAATATTTGGACAGGTGATCTATCTGGTGCTGAAGTAGCCCATCAGCTTGAGTCGGTGGTGCGTGCCAAAGGAATGACGACGGAAGTTTTGCAAGTTCTCAGTGAGCTACCAAACCCACTGCGTGAGAACGATGAGACAGACCCACCATACAACCCACTCCAAATCCAAGTTTTTGTTCAGACAATACTTCATCTTGGTTCTAAAAGTTTCTCTCATGCTTTTGCTGGAATTTCAAAGTTTTTAAAGGTATGAAATCCTCTTGTATGAAGATATCATTGAATCCTGATGATAAATATTTTTTGATAATCACAAGCTATCTCCTGTCATTGCTAGTATGTTGTATTCAAAGTTACAAGTTGTATCTGTCTATATCTCTGACACCCATTCCCTTCAGGAACTCCCATCAAAGGGGTCGCCATGGCAGACTTGGTGAATTCTATTCCCAGTGATAGATTTTCAAGTAACAATAAATTGTAGTTTGTTAATGATCATATGGTCTTTTGATGTGATACTAGATGAAGATGGTAAGCATGGTCTTCTACATGCTGTCACTTTCGTTGATGGTACAAAATTAAGTAAAGAACAAGTAAGTATACGTAGTAGGTGGTAGGCATACATTGATCAGGAAGGAGTCGTGATAGCAGCACAGTGAGTGACACCATAGTGGCCGATATGTTTCCCTCCCTGGCCCTGGTTGCTGTCTTTCCTTTGTGTCTCTTGTGCATGTTGGTTTCTGGAACTCAATCCACAAACAAATTTCCTCTCCATCTCCCACACAATTCTGTACTTTGCAGCATGTGAAAGACATAACTCTCTCCTGACTCTCAAATTTCCATTTATCCAGGGGGATAATTAAGTAAGGAAACTACTGACATACCTCTTGTGCGTTGTATGAGGCAACTAATGTGGGATGAAGCAAGGGGGGGGGGCGGAGATCCTATCCCCTTTGTGCTTGGTCTTACCAACAGAAGCAACAGTAGAAGGAGTCAGTTAGGATTTGTTTCAGAAGGCTCAGGCTAGGGTGTTGATATGTTAGGTTGTAACCAAGATGAAAAGAAGGAAGAGAAAGATGATATTTGTTAAAAGAAACATGGGTATTTATGATTCTGAATGAAAGAAAGTTGAAGGGGATTGGGGAAGAATGACGTAAGAATGTCAAGGGGATGGAGGCTGGGTTTAGTGGGAGGACTAGAGAAGATGGGTGATTGAGGTTGGGGGACGACAGTCATTAATAGAAAACTTCTGTATCAGCTGAAAATATGGTATTATTATTTTGAGATTCACTAGCTTTGTCACCAGTTGCTAGGTGGCAATTCTTCATAACCAGGCATTGTAAAAACTAACCACTTTGGTAATAAATCACCAAGTGTGGCAGCCCAGGCACTGATAGACAGAGTTTTCAGGAAGATACAATAGTGCTGCATTTAATGTGTTGCCTTGCTATCTGGCCTACATTCCTTCATCGTATCGCAACAAAACTGACATTTGCAAACTAGCCGAATTAGCTGTATGAGCTGCACCACAGGCTACAGTGCCTGATGTTTGAGTGTGACTCACAGAGAGTGTTAGCTATGAATTAGGGTAGAAATACTGCTTTTAACCAAATCATATTCACAACCCACACAGACAGAAAGGAAGAGACTGTAGGCTAAAGACTTTAAATTTTGTAAATTGTTGTAGGCTTTTGCTGGGTTGTTTGTAAATTAGTAGTATTATTATATATGCACTTACTCATAATCATGAGTGTGAGTGCAAGCACGCAGCCTTGATTACATTGAGGTTATTAGTATAAATATCAAATTTTTTGACAAAGAGTATGAATTCAAGTACTACAGATCAGACAACAAAACCACTCATACTTTAATATTACCTTGTATCTTTCAGGCAGTTGTTTGAAGCAGTAGATGGAGATCATAAGAATATTCATTTCTTATTACTGTATTATCTCTTTGGCAGGTGTTTGAAACTATAGTAGGTAATAATGAGGAAGCTCAGATTCTTGTTCTACGTGAGATGCATGAAGTATGGGATCGCCACCAACAGATGATGGTAATGCTGTGTGATAAATTTCTCCGCACACAAATTGTCTCATGTGCATCTGTTGCCAATTGGATCTTCAGTAAGGAAATGATGCCTGAGTTTACAAAGTAAGTGTTAAAGGTGATATCTGGATTTAGTGTTTATTGACTGCAGAGGCTCCTATTTGCCTTAAAAGGTGACTAATTAGGAGTGGAAAGGTTGGAGATCTTCCCCCCTCTGTTAAGTCTTCTTAAATCTTATCTACAATTATACAACTTAGAATAGTCTTCTGCTAATTTTCAGTTCAGCTTTACTTTGCATATTCTCTGGATGTATTCATAGTACCATTTTTTCTCACAGTTTTTACTTACTAGTGGAAATATGTCATTTAGTCTCCTATATCTGATAGGGTTACCTTAAATGTAATATATTATCACCCATGATAACATCACACAACCCTGGTGCAGACCAGCCTTCGCTTGGAACCATTCACTATCCTCTTTTCCTACTTGTACACATGCCTTACATATATTTCAAATTCCACCAGATATGTGTCCATCTGAGAGTGCATTTCCCAGGCATGTGCAGGTTACAATTTCTCCTTTGCTTCATGGACACCATCCATTATCTCCAACATCACAAATATCGTTTTAACATGTTACAGAACCCCTTATGCCCAAGGTGCAATTTCCATAGCAAAGCCAATGAAGAATACTCCTCATTTGTCATACATACATCCCACATGGACATATACATTTCATCATCACATTTTTTGAACTGTTTCCATGACCAGCAGACATAGGTTTGCATCTTAGAAGGTCCAGCAGTATGGAATGAAAGATGCTTTGAGTTATCTGGGCCTTAATGCAAGAGGATGTGAGTCATGTGCAGTGGACAATGGGTTGTCAGTGGGCTGACCCAGGTCATATGTAGCAGTCGGGGGAATTCACACAAAGGTCTGTAGGGTTTGGTTGCAGATAAAATGGCTCTGGTTGTGGTGCATTATGCATGAGAGCTTGTGAGAGTATTTGAGCAGATTAGTGCCATTATCTTTTTCCTGGCACTACCTTGCTGTCACAAGAAACAGCAAATGAGCATGTTCTTTAAAGCAAGCATGTGGTTTTTAAAGCTTAAATTTGATGACACTGAAAATATGTTACCAGTGACTCAAGTAATGAGGGGAGTGATAACGAGAACTCTCATTTCATGATATAGTAAGCCATTCATTGTGTATATAAGAAGTAGAATTGAATACTGCTATTTTTTACGTGGTGACCAACAAGATGAGCTGAAGCTGATTAATTGAAAAGCATTCAGAGACACTTTACAAACAAAATCGGTCATGAAAGGTTAGTAGAAATTTACCTCTATAGACAAGAGAGAAGAGAATGATACTTGATAATCTTTATGTGATAACATTTAGAGGGAAGTAGAAAAAATATCATAGGACTATATCACAACATAAAGTAATTAGATCTACTAAGTGAAATGAAAAACCTGTAAGGATTGAGTACATAAACATTTAAAAGAATGCAAGACAGATAGTCAAAAATGGCCCACATAAACCAAGACTGAAAGTCATGCAGTGTGCATGGCATCAGAGAATTATAGTTTTGTTAAACAAGTGGTCCATGTAGTGAGCACAAGTCTTGCTTCTTGGTAGCAGTCTCATCATAGGTACTCACAGGTATGTACTCTCTCTTTTCCATAGGGAAAGATTCTTGGTAGCATTATGTAAGAAAGGTTCATATAAATGAAATAGCTTCCCCCTCCTTTACTGCCTTTTCCAACTGCAAATTCTTTAACAGGAACTACATATGGGAAATTATTCATGCTACTATCCGAAAAATGAATAAACATGTAGGAAGATTACAGCGGGAAGTGAGCGATGCTCGTGAGCGTCGAGCAGGAAATGATTCTGATGAGTCATCATCAGATGAGGAAGAGCAAAGACCACGCCCTAGTGAAGAAGAAATAGAAAGAATGGAAGAAAAACTTGAAGCTGCCCAGGCTGACCAAAAAAATCTCTTTCTTATCATATTTCAGGTGAGCATGCTTAATATTTTCATTCCAAGTTTTATGTTATATCTTTACATGGTGGATTTTTGATTGATGATAGCTGTCTGTTATAACATATGATTAAGAGTTGCAGACTCTCAAAAGAAAAGCCATGGAATCTAATAAGTCCTTCATTGAAACGTCTATCCCTCTGCTTGATAGATAAGGTCTTGAAAAATTGACCGTTGAGTGAGATTCTGGCATGTTTAGCTTTTCCCATAAACTCCCATACATAATTTGACATTCTTTCCCATAGAACATATTTTTGACCCAGGATGTAATAAGAATAAGCTTGAAAACACAGAAAACTCCTTTTTGAACATATACTGTATGTGATAAAAGAGAGGCAGGTCTGCAATCTGTTGGGAAATTGAGGGGCCTGGGAGACCATTACTCTCTTTTGATGACACTAATCTAGTAGCAGATGCGAGTGAGCAACTGCAGGAGCTGGTTTCTGAGTTTAAGGGTGTGTGTGAGAGTGAATGTGAATGAAAGTAAGGTTATGTAGTTACACTGGAGAGATAAAGGTTGGTTGTTGTGTGAGTTTGAATGGAGAGAAACTGGAGTAAGTAAATGTGTTAGATACCTGGGAGTGGATATGGCAATGGATCAAACCTTAGGAGTTGAAGTAAGCCATAGGGTAGGTGAGGGGGTCTAATATCCTGTATGCATTAAAGATTGAATGGAAAGAGAGGTCATTGTTTGTGAGGTCCAAGATGGGTGTGTTTGATGGTATAGTTGTCCCAAGGGTGTTCCTCTGGATGGGAGGCATGGGCCTGAGGTAAAAATGTATTGAAAGGGTTGGGTTTGTTGTAAGTGAAATGTTTCAGGACAGTATCTATGTGTAGTGTTGATTGATTAAGAAATGAGAGAGATGTGGTAGTAGGAAGAGTATGTATGAAAGAGCTTACTAGAGTGTTCTAAAATGGTTTGGACATATGGAGAGGATGAGTCAGGTGAGGCTGACTGGGTAGAAGTGGAAGGAACAAGAAAAGGGAACTGTGGTGGAAAGATGGAGTGAAAAATGTTTTAAGTGATCAGGGCCAGAACATACTGCATGGGATAGAGTGAACTGGAGTGTTGTGGTGAAAAAGGGGTGACTGATATACTGTCAGTGAGCTGAATGAGGGCACGTGAAGTAGTCATAGGAAACCATGGAAAGATGTGTGGGGCTTGAGTGTGGATGAGCAAGCTATGATTTTGATGCATTATACATGACAGGTGTAAGTTGATGTAAGCAAAGGAGGTCATTCTTCATCTGTTCCTGGTGCTTACTTGCTACACAGAAAACTGAACAATATGAAAAAAATATATATATATATGGATCTTTCTTCGTCTGTTTCCTGGCGCTGCCTCGCTAACACGGGAACAGCAATCAAGTACAATAAATAATAAATAAAATATATATATATATTTTTCAGCAGGGTTGAGGGACAAGTTAGTTGGGGAGTGAGTTTGAATGGGAAAAGATTGGAGGAAGTGAAGTTTTTTAGATATCTGGGAGTAATTTTGCAGCAAATGGAACCATGGAAGCGGAAGTGAGTCATAGGGTGGGGAGGGGGCGAGGGTTCTGGGAGCGATGAAAAATGTGTGGAAGGAGAGAACATTATCTTGGAGAGCAAAAATGGGTATGTTTGAAGGAATAGTGGTTCCAACAATATTATATGGTTGCAAGGCATGGGTTATAGATAGAAATGTACGGAGGAGGGTGGATGTGTTGGAATTGAAATGTTTAAGAAGAATATGTGGTGTGGGATGGTTTGATCGAGTAAGTAATGTAAAGGTAAGAGAGATGTGTGTGTGTGTGTGTGTGTGTGTGTGTGTGTGTGTGGGGGATTGAGAGAGCAGAAGAGGGTGTGTTGAAATGGTTTGGACATAAGGAACGAATGAATGAGGAAAGGTTGACAAAGAAGATATATATGTCAGAGGTGGGGGAACAAGGAGAAGCAGGAGACCAAATTGGAGGTGGAAGGACTGAGTGAAAGCAATTTTGAGCTGTCAGGGCCTGAACATGCAGGAGGGTAAAACGCGTGCACGGAAAAGAGTGAAATGGAATGATGTGGTATACCGGGGTCGATGTGCTGTCAATTGACTGAACCGGGGCATGTGAAATGTCAGGGGTAAACCAAGGAAAGGTCCATGGGGCCTGGAAGTGGATAGGGAGCTGTGGTTTCGGTGCATTACACATGACAGTTAGAGACTGAGTGTGAGCGAATGTGGCCATTTTTGTGTTTCCTGGCACTAACTCGCTGAAGCAGGGGGTGGTGATACTATTTCCTGTGGAGTGAGATGGCGTCAGGAATGGATGGAGGTGAGCAAGTATAAATATGTACATGTGTATATGTGTATATGCATGTGTATGTATATGTATGTATTGTGCATATATGTGAGTATATGTATATATGTGTGTATACGAGTGGATGGGTCTTTCTTTGTCTGTTTCCTGGCGCTACCTCGCTGATGGGCTGGCATTGTGGTGATGTGGCGTTGCTAATGCCATGTGAGAAGCGTGAATGCACTTTTGTGTGGATACAGTCTATTAGTCAGGTGTTCTGTCCACTGCATCACACCACCAAAGTATCTTTTAAGTTCTCCAAGTACCAGTGGTGCTACGAAAAGTTAGGCCATCACCAATGAGGTTAAGAGGGATGTGCTAAAACGTTAAATGAAGTGAACGTACAACTGATATAAACTGTGCCTTTGGACTTGGTGAATTCACCTAACAGACTATCCAAGATAGCACAAAGCTGATCTAGGAGGGTGCAAGGAGTGGAACATTAATCAAAGCATCTAACACCTCATATGCTTGAAGTTCAATTATGAAGAGAATGAAGTGAATGTTGAGCACATAGATCAAATAACAAACTCATGAAAATGTTCCTATCAGTATGCTTGTGATACAAGCAAAATCCCTGGGTAAATATGGAAGAAGTTAAAGTGAAGACAATTCAAGCAAGTTCTGCTTAGTTTATGAATATTTGGAAATGCTACAATTACAACAACAATTGCTGATGTTGCTGCCAAAAGTTTCCTGGAAACCCTCACGATCATTATCAAGGAAGGCAGTCATTCTCTTAAGCAGATTTTTAATGGGGATGAGACTTTATTATTTCGGAAGAGAATGCCTTTGAGAACATACAATTCCTGTGAAGACGAGTTTGGATCAGGATTCAAAGCTGCCAAGGAAGATTGAACTAGGATTCAAAGCTGCCAAGGATCACCTCATGCTGCTTAAGGAAAATAATGCTGAGTGTATGTGACTGAACGATAGTGAAGGTTAAACAGACGACACTAGTTGTCATTCTGAAGAAAAAGGACACTTGTAAGGAGGACCAGCCATCAACACCTAGTGACATAATAGGTGAAACCACTCGACCATCACCACCACATTCACAAACTATGCAATCTAACCTAGATGAACCCTGCCTCAGTAACTCCATCACTCACTTCCTCCCTCTCTATCACCAACAGCAAGCATTTCTGGGACAGCAGTATATGTGAGTGTTGGATTAAAGTTTATTTTCTGTTTTTATCAAAAGAATTCACCATCCTGTACCTATATTGTAGTAATTCATATTTCCTAGAATGCACATACTGTAGTTATTCACTGGTATATATTATGGACTGTCTTATAAAAAACAAAACCGCCAAATCTCCCTTACTTATTTGATTTACACATATTTGATTAAAATGATCATTTTCAAGAACAAAACTATCCCATAAATCATGTGGTGTTTGTACAGCTCTTTTTCACCTTTGAACCCTTCCACTGACTACAATCTTATTTCTGTTAATTCTTAATGGGCACATCTATCTTCTATCCCCCATCTCCTTTGAAACACCAACTCTGAGAATCTGTGAGAGCTCAAAGGTTATCCCTGCACAGCTTCTTCACTGAATTTCCCAGGGATGGGTACTACTTCTCAGGTCAGGATGCCTCGTGTTGTGCTGAATGCACAGTAGAGGTTTCTACATCTTGTTCCCCTCAATCATAGTTTGATCACTCCTATTCTGATGCCTGTCGCATCTAGGATAGTGCTTATTGGACCATAAAACTCTTCACTTCCACTGACACCCACTCCATTTTCATTTCAGTTCAGAATCATTGCAAAGCTGTTCTTTGCAAAGTCAAGCACATTTTCATAAAAAGAGTATTGATGAATTCTTCTTTTACTGAAAAATCTTTTTGGTCCTTAACTGAAAACATCTTCAACAGCTTGTGTAACTCTCAACCTTTCTTCCTCTCTTCTGAAATGATCAATTTAGCGCTAAGTCTCCAACTAATAAAGCCGCTCTTTTTGATACCTTATGCTCCCATAACGTAACTCTGGATGATTCAGCAGCTAATCCTCCACTCCCATCTCTTCCTACCAAACCTTAGCCATCTATATTCTTCTCACAAAGGGTCTTCCAAGTACTCCCCCAGCTCCTGGTGGACAAGGCGTATGGCTCAAATAGCTTACTTCCTCAAGTTCTATGGGAATGTGCTTCTGAGCTCACATCAATCCTTGCTCGCCAATTTTTTCAGTCTAAAAACCCAAATTTTTCCTTCCACTCGATTATTTCCTTGGTGTAGCCCATCCCTAAGAAAAGAGACTGCTTTAACCCCTCCAACTGGCATCCCATTCCTCTCACTTTGGCTACCTTCAAAGCCTTTGAAATTCTACTAAACGTTCACTTTCTCAAACACTTAGAATCCTATTCCTTTCATTTAGATCACCAGTCTGGATTCTGCTATGTTAGGTCTATTGATGATCTCTCCTATGAGACTCACCTATAGCCCTCCACACAAGAATTTTTATGAAACATTTGTCACAGTTCTCAACATTTCCAAAGCATTTCAATGGGTGTGGCATGTCTTTGCTTTCTAAACTTCCATCCTTTGGATCCTTTGCTTCTCCCCTGTCCTCAACTTCATAATTTCCTCAATTGCTATTCCACTGCAGTAGTTGTTGATGGAGCAACTTCCCCCTCATATCCTATCAACAGTGGCATTCCAAACGGTACTGCACTATTGCATACTCCCTTTGTTCTCTCAGTGAATAATCTTTTCTCTGCTACTTCTAACCTTATTCACTCTTATCCTGATGACTTCACTATACATACTTCAACTCACTTTTCCTCCCCCTTGTCCCTTTAATACTCATGTTCTTTCTCATACTGATCATAGTATTTCCACTCTTAATTCAGACCTAAGCACCATCTCCGAGCTAGGATGCAGTCACCTTTCAAAAGGTAATAGACCCAAGATGCAATTTCTTCCCACATCTCTTATCTAAATATCATTTGTTTCCCTCTGTTCAATCTCAAAACACCACAACTCAACCCTTAATACCATAAAACAAGTTGAAAATGACTCCACTCAGTCCTGAAAACCCCACATAATCAACATCACACAGTATGCTTCCAAAAAGCTGAAAGTGCTGTAGAGGTGCCGTAATAATTTTCGTATGAGTACTATTTCGTATCTACAGGAGCTTTATTCACCCAAATGCGGAACCCAGCTCACACCTCTGGAGTGGCTTATCCTCTAGCTCTCTATTAACTTTAGTGTGGAAAAAAGCCTTTGGACTAATGAATTCTCCTGGCATCATCTCTCTTTAACCTTCCCTTTCCATACAATAAAATGCTGCTAAGTTGTTTAGTTTCCTTACCTCATTTCATTTCTGCTATTTTTCCTAGAAACTACAAGACAGTGTACTCTACAGGAGAAATGCAGAATCTGTGTTGGGGAAGTGGGTTTTACATCCAGTCATCGCTCCATCCTAATCCTAAATTTGCCTAAAATAAGTAGAAAGTTTTCAAATTAAGGGACAAAGCAGTTTCAAATACACCAATCTCCAAAAAATAAAACATAAATCTGAACAAAAAACCATACCTAATCTACCCAAATAATTCCATACAGCAATCTTCAGATGCAATAATGAGCTAGAACAGAACAGTGTCCCCACTTAAAAAAAAAAAAAAAAAAAAAAAAAAAAAAAAAAAAAAAAAAGTGGATTTGTTGTACAATGCAACTCATGTTCCTTTATCATCCCACAAATCATCTAAGCTGACAAAATAAGATTTTATACATAAATCATAAAAAAACAACAATATAATAATCATAAAAAACTAACGAGCCAATAATCAGAAAATAATCTAACAAATCTAAAACCCTTAAACTTTAAATGAAAGGTGATACACTCTACCAACGACAATCTGGACAAAAGAATAAGGTTTTCCACATTTCTCTGCTTCCCACAATAAAATGAAAAAAATTCAAGTAATTATAAGAAATGATATGTACATACAAATGAGTTAACATAACTTATACAGCTATGGTATAGTGCTCAAGCTAATGCATAGATCTCCCTGCAGAGGCAATGACTTGGCGGTGGAGGTAGGGCTGATGATTAATGGGGAGTGTTGTTTAATCCATGTGAGCAAATTCTTTATTGCTAATGAAAGAAATATATGTATCTGTAAAGGGTAAGTACAAACAAGTAGGCTTACATAACTTATGTGGCCATGGTATAGTGCAATGGAAGCAGTGTTGGGTTGGAGAAAGAAAGATGTAGGAGGGAGGTGCAAGGGAAATGATACTCATGATGCAAATTCACTTATGATGTTTCCCTATTTTTTTCTTGCCTGATCACCATTTCCCACATATGCAAGGTAGCGGCAAGATCAGACAAAGAAAAGGCCTCACTGGCTCACATCCATTCTCAAACTGCCATGCGTAAGGCACCAATAACTGTCCCCTTTCCACAACTAGGCCCCACAAACCTTTCCTAGGTTTCCCCTGGCTCTTATTCACTCTATCGCTGTTTATGGGTAATATCAACAATTATATCAGTATCTATTCAAATATACGTCTAAGCTACAGAAATGCTTCAAGTGAGTGGCAACCCCTGAAACAAACATCCAGTGACCAAGACAATGCTTAGACCCTATACAAATGTTACGATAAATTGCTAAATAAACAACAACCATTATGTCCAGGAGTCATATATGTACAATTTCTAGCATTTAAGAATTAAATATCAACACAGTATAATTCAAAAACATGCTTATGCTACAATATGATCAAAAGAAAGATGTAAAAATCTGTTTGGTAATATGATGGCAGAGCATCACTGCTGATGCTGCATCTCTGTACTCCTACAAAGCATCCAACCAGATGTACCACACAAAAGGCAATCTTAACACTTGCCCTTGCAACACAGCCTGCCCCCCCCTAGAAATGTTCATCAGCTGTACTCAGCCACAAGCAGCCCATGGCCAATTCACAAATGCTCAGTGCATGGATAAAATTTTGATGGTACCATGGACACTTAAAACTTCATGAAATGGTTGGTAAATTGGGATACAATATTCCAAATGAGTATGCTGAAAACCATGGTTGGCAAAACAGTGGTAGGTAAGGGATCTTAATACTTTTTCCATTTGGATTCACTGTGGTAATCTTTCAAACTAACATTCTAAGCACAGCTCATCCAAATAAATACATAATTTATGGATAAAATTCTATTCCATTCTACTTCTGTATCAAATCTTGCTTAGAAAAATGGCTACTTATGTTTTGGTGCTTTATGTTTGTTGTGATTACAAAAATACACATGGATTATAAGCTGAATAATTCTATCTTAGTGAATTACATCTCATAAGGTGACTGTAATATACCCAAGAAAAAGTGAGGTAAATTAAAGCAACAGTAGATACTGTATTACACATAAAATTTCAACAGAACCTATGAAAACTCTCTCAAGCTCCCTACCAATGAAAAGCTATCTTAATTTTCAATATTTTAGTAAAAATTTTGTATATTAGCCATGCTCAACATGGCTACAGACGTCAACAGATGAGACATTGAGCCGCCATCTAATTCCAAGCAAGAAACATATAGAATGTTAGCATATTTCTACTATTCTGTTGGCATTCTACAAATGTACTACCTAATTTTAAAATAATCACTTTCACACTTTCCCTCATATACTTAATCATTATTGCCTTATTCATTGCAGTTATATTAAAAACAATTCTTCAACTCATGCTCCATACATATATCTGTCATCTCAACGAACAATATAAAATACCTAAAATGTATGCAGTCATTTCCCAAAACTAGTTTTAAGACTATCATGGCATCTCCCATCATACTAAAGTCACTTAAATTCATAAGTTACCATACTGAAAACCAAGCAGTAAATATATTTACATAGAAGTGATTAATAAGGGTACTGATAAAATACTATTTATTTATTAACCCTAGAATATTAAGTTACTGTCAGGAGGGTCATGAACATCTGAGCAAATGTGAGGAAAAATTATGCATAACAATTGTAAAAATCAACATAACCAAACCAAACCTCACCTTCCTTTCCCCCAGCAACTACAATTTACATTACTTTCACTGTTATCTGAAAAAAGTGTAACAGTTTTGGTCTTATGTTTATAATCATTGGCTGCGAGATTTGGGTTCTGCACGTTTGCTGCCACACAAGCTGTTCCAACTAGTGAAATTACATTTAGGAAGCATTCTTTAACCATTGGCAGGAAAGACAAATATGTTATTGATATATCTTCATTATAAGTGAAAATTAAGGTACACCTTCAGCAAAATCAGTTGAGGTTTTCATAAGTACATAAATCAACCTCACATTTTCTATAATCTTCATTGTCCTCACTAGTACCACATATCTATTACAAAAGGATATGAAATAATCATACATCCTAAATACAGTGCCAGTTTAAATCACTTTTACTATTATAAGTCCACTGATATGATCTTCATCCACTTCATACGTTGCTTCCGAGGTGCCCTTACACTAATTATAATATTTATCAGCTGAGCTACTGGGGTCCCTCAAAAGCAATCTTCATAATATTTATCAACTGAGGTACTGGGCCTCCTTGAAGGCAATTTCTACATCTAGTTAACTCAAATGGATGATAAAATTAGCTTGAGAAAGATGCGATATAACGAGGCTCCAGTTTAGTTCTGCCACCGGATTATCATTAATGGTAGTAAATTCAAGCTATATTCTTTTGTGACTGAATAATTTGGTGGAATTTGTAAAACTTTACAACCTAATGGTTATTCAGCACATTTCAACAACAAATTATGGCTTCCTTTACAAGATATCTGAAAACTTCAAATGATACAAAATGAAATTTTTTGTTTTTATTAATCAATCAATTTCTAGGAATGTCTTTGAATTTTCAAATAATTTCTTTATTCCATAACTGATGTACAATTCATATTTGACTCTGGAACAAGTAGAGTTGTATTTTGAATGCTTGATGAAACTTAACAAAAAAGCAAGATGGAAATCATCTTTTGTCTTCTGAAATAAAATAACTTAGGTGGAAGAGGCTTTGAAGATCTGGAAAAATTCTCTAACTTAAGTGGCAGGGGCTGTGAAGATCCAGGAAAAGTTTGGTTATGTAAAAGTCAGCAAACCCTAAAAATCTCACTATTCTTTCCCTTGGAGCTTGTAGTTACCTCCTTTGGATAGTAGTTGTTATTAATGTCTCCATTTACAAGCAGTTGCTTGGCACTGTTTGTCTTTCTAGCATCACAAACATGTTTCTCTGTGCAAATTTGTACATGTGATGACATGCAACCGATGAAGTAAACAAGTATATTTCAAATAATAATCTGAAATCTAATGTAAATCTGGCCTACGAGGAATATTAAGTATTATTTTCAAATGTTCTGTTAATTTCAAGAAATGTTTTAACATCATTAACTAAAGTCAACCATAACATACATATGGATTCTATTGCAAAAGTGTTAACAGAAGAATCCATTTCTTTATACAGGAAAGTAAATAGTTACTAGCAACTGTCTATAAGGAGGAGACTAAGTTACATATTTCTTGATAAGACAAGAATCTGAGTAAGTATTAGTTACTGAGGGCTAAGTGAGGTTTTCGAGTGTCCTTATGATTTACATTTCACTTACTTTTACATTACTAAACCCCAAAATTTTCCTTGTTTGTCACAGCCCTCTCTACCAACACATGAAAATAATCCTAATCATGCGTATCCACCTATCCAGTCTTTATCTACTGTATACAAAAAACACATTTTATTATATATTTTATAAGATTCTACAATTAATAAAAGGCATAAATAATCTCGAACATTCCACAAAATAAGTCTAACGAACAGAAGTGTGCTCTAACCTGTTCTCCAGCGAGGTAAATGGGTAGTTGCAGGAATCCAGGATCTCTAAAGTCTCCTTAAACTCCTGGTCGCTCTGCAGGTAAAGTCGTAAACTCTCCGGCCAAGTCAGAGCATCAATGAAGTATAAGATGACATTAATTGAATCCTTTTGGTCAAGTGGGCCAAAGTGAGTCTGCTGCGAGTCCTCTTCTCTAATCAAAGATTTTAACAACGACATATGTACCTCCGCTAGTAATGAACTCTGTTCTTCCGCCATCAAAGCGGCACAGAAGTCTTCAAACCTCATAGGCGAAAGGCGCACTAAAGTTCTAAAATGTCGCATCACTTCGTATATACCAACAGCCCGAAGCACGTATGCATGTGGAAGCAGGAGATCATCAGAGGACTTGGGGAGCTCTAAGGCTGGGTATTGGCGGTCTTGCAGCCACACTGGCACTGGGGTTTGTGGTCTTGAAGTCAAATAAAACTTGTTGGGTGTCCCTTCAGTGGTGCTGAAGCTGGACACAGATGCCTCCCCATCAGAGAGCCCAACCTCATCCTCATCATCAAGTTCAATGTCTTCATCACTCACACTCTTAAAATCACTCTCCTCCTTCTCTGACATTTCCTCCAACTCAAAGTCTGAGCCATATAGGTACTCTGACTCCTTGTCATCTATATCTAGGTTATAACCCCTCTTATTTTTGCCTTTTCCATTGTTGACAGAGTTACTTTTATCATCACTTATAGACTCATGAGACCTGGACGGTGAGCATGACCTGGAATGGTTACTCTCCTCCTCTTGGTCTAGCAAATATCTTGGCTTTTTAATTACTCTAGTTATACTATTTCTCATTTTCATTTCGGATCCATAGCTTAACACAGGTGTAGAGCGAGGTCGCCCTCTTTTTCTTTTTCTTTCGGACATCATAGGTGATGTCCAGGGGCCTGGCCACCTGTACAGTGCCCGCTGGATCTGCTGATCAACGTAAACACAAACAAACCAACACGACTGACATCTCTCGCATCGTCTTCAAATTATCCCAAACCTCGGCGCCATTTTTCATTGCAAGGTCACGTGACCTACCTCATCTTTCTCTTATTTGGTCTCTCCATGGTCGCCCTAACACACTCAGTTCGACAGAGGTGACATTAGTCTTCACTTATATCGATGAATAATCCACGATTGGGGAAAATATGTGGTAGCAGACGAGGTAACGCTTTGTTTCCCGAGAAATACAGCTCCAGCCGTCTGCCATGGCTTCACAAACAATAATTTGAAAGCTTCATTCTGATTGGTCGACGTGTTCCCCCGCCATGACAAGTACCATTTTCATATATTTTGTGCGTCGAAAACAGCGGTGTCATAACGCCCGTTATATGGTATCAACGAGTGCTTTTTATGATAGTTGGTCATTCGTATGGGTCACGAGAGACAACAGTTAGTTCAGATAATTATATATGGAGAGTAAAGGCAGACGCTAGTCACAGCCTCCACCAATGGAGAATAAGCTTATGAATCGCTTAGGCAACAGGTTGTGTTATGACATTACCCATATATTTCGAGTGAAAGAAGGTGAAGAAGCTCGAGTTACAATATCTTTTTTAAAATTATTAATGTACGATTTATTGAACTTGCTCAGAATATGAGGATGTTCTGAAGCGTATCGCATACGTCATAAGTACCTCTGGTTTGAGTGTGAGACGAGTGATTAACAACTCACAGTGAATAGCTACACACCGAAGTACTTATTTAAAAAAAAGTTCTTTATTTACTTCAGTGAGCAGTGTAAAAGTTCTTTGCATTTTTTCTTTCTCATTTATGATTTACTGCGTTAATTCGTTTTGGAACAACAGAAAAGCCTTTCAATTCCCATAAAGAGAAGGATGATAAACTATAAGCTATTGGAACTCCTATTGACGTGGTATGTGGAGTTTATAGTTGATGAACTTGCTGTTGGAAGCGTCTTTTTCCTAGGCACCAGTTGGAGAAATGGAGGTGATGTCATTAAATTAATGACGTCATAAATATTCACAATCTTTGCATTCTCTTGTACTCAAGCATTGACCCAACTGGGAAAAATAATCTGATGGATGGATGGGCAACAGATAAACAGATATACAGTCATTTCGGCACATAATTACATGGCTAATTTTAATATAAACCAGAACTGGTAAGTTAATATATGAGTGAATGAGGCCATTTCTGCGTCTGTTTGTGGCGCCAACTCGCTGACGGGGTAAATGGCGAACGTGGTTAACGTACCCAGCTCCCACACAAGTGCGAATTCTTGCTGTCGGAGGGCATTAAGTGTCCATTGAAAGTGCGCGATCATTGCACAATGTGGCTCCAGCTGCGCTCCGCTCAGGAAGTCAGCCACGTTCACCAGGCGGGACCACAAGTCGGTTAAATGGTGATGGTATGTGTTTGTGGGGTTCGCGCAGGACGATTAAAAAGTAGGTATCCAATGTTTTCAGTGTGGACGTTGTATTTGAACATGACGGTTGTTTTGGTAACTTGAAGTTGTGTTTACAATGTTGAAGAGGAGGGAAACGAGAGAGCGTTAACAAGCACATGTCTGGGGAGAGTGTAGTTACACATGTAAGTCTGGTGGAGTTAATGATTTGTTTGTTGGGTATGGTTGTGTCATCGATATAACTTTTTCTGCTTTGTATTGATTGGTTGTGGGAGGATCTACGATTATAGGTTACTGTCTGAGGCCCAGTAATTTGGGAGTTACTGCTCAAACTGCAGGAAAGGTTGGTGGCTGGCTATGAAGTAGTTTGGGTAGGAGGGTCCTCGGACGGCCGTGTTGGAAAGAATTGCGTGGCGAGAGTGTACAGTTGAGATTGAATGAAAATATTGGCCTCAGTGTGCTTGTGGTGAATGATGTAGTAGCTAGGCACATGCTGACTTTTCTGAATGCTTTATTTTGTACAGTTTTTAGCTTTGTCTTGACTCAATGGAAGAGTATAGATGACCCAGGTGTGATATATTTTAAGGTGGAGGTGTAGCTGATGACTCGTTTTAAAGGATACAGAAGAATACTTTTTCTTTACTGAAGTCGCTATAGCGGCATATCTATTGTGCCGCCCGAGCTCATCCTGTTAACTAAAGAGATAAAAGGATTACAGAGACCATATTGGGTTTTGTTAGACCCCAGTGGCCAGATAATTGTGAGATTGTTAATCTTCGCTCGTTACACAAGTTTATGTCTTCGCTCGGAGAAGAATTTTACACAAGATGCAATGTTACTGTTATCTTACAAATTAAGACGAAGTATTCTGATATGTGCCCATATCTCATAGCATATTCTAATATTCGTAATAAGTAACGTTTCCAAGTGAGCTAAAGCGCCGATAGCACCTGCAGCTTAGTAAATAGACCTAGTATAATAGACTGGATGTCTTTTATTTTGATATAAGATGCATTTACCATCGCCTCTTTCTACTCATCTCCATACTTTAGATATATCTGTTCTTTATTGACTTCAGTCTTTAGACTTCCAATGGACTACCTAACGTTGTAATCAACATCTTTATCTAGTGCAGGTTCGGCTAAGAAGCCAATCAACTGTACCAAGCTCGGAAATCTGTGTGAGAGACAGGGGTCCCCAGGCAAATATCTCCTTCCCCTTTTTATTTTTTAAAGGGGCAGCGGCGTAGTAGGGGTCCTTTTTTTCAATTTTTAAGAATCACTGAAAAAATTCTAAATGTGGTCATCAACCAGCTCATCAATAATACAAAATGTATGTAATTATGAAACAGGGACGAGAGTTTTCGCTTTACCGGTATATTTTGAACAGGATAAAGTGGCATATGAAAAAAGTGCTCTGACCCGACCAACTCCCCCCACCCCCTACAACCACACACACAAACACACCACTATCAATCGGGCCTGGCGAAAGAGTTTCCACAACGGTCTGACGTTAATTCCGGGAACATGAACTTTCCTTGATCTTAAAGGCACTTTTAAGAGGAATATGTGTAGGGTTTTGATGGGGAAACTAGTGACTTTAAAGATATTACTTCAGGTTGCTCAAAATTAGGTACTTAACTCATTACATCGGTATCTCATTTAAGGATGCTCAACCAGTCTGGTGTTGCATTAGAATTACTTTAAAATTAAACAGTGGCATTTAGCATCTTTATTTAAAGAAGCAATTTTCCTTTTCACTTTCAATTAATGCTTTATTGCCCATATGTGTAGGATAGTATGCCAAAATACACATTGTATATAGAAAAACACATTTTTTCTATATGTATGAAGGTATTCGTTATGCGGGTATGTACTTTTTATGTAGATAAATGAACTTTCTGTTTAGGGAATTAAACATTAATTTCGTAAATGGGATATTCTGAAAAAAGGTACCTCGTAAGTTCGTAATAAGGGATTTCCTAAGCTCGTAAGATGGGGTATATTTTTTTCCGGACGTTGATTAACGCTTTTGTTTCTGTAAAGTCAATTTAAATTGGTAAAGAATACTTCAACACAAGAAACCCTGTCAGTATCAGAATTTTAGCAAAAGTAAGACAGTTTACGGTTGTACCGAACAGATCCATCTTTGTGCTTTTTCCTAGTGTTTCCATCACTGATGTCCAGAATATGCACATAACAAGATCAGTGATTGATTCTTTTCTTACTGGTAGTAATATAAGGACACTCATTCTTCCAAATTAGTCGTGATCGATGTTGGCATTTTTTTTAACGTGTATCACGGGATATCTACTCAATAGGATAGTTGATCAAATGAATTTTAAAAAAGGGAGAATAGATCCCATGCCAAGGCACTGGGTTCCGTCATATTAAACGGGATGGGAGAAGCATAATCGTACAACATATACGTAAAAATTATGATTCTGGTGGCTCTCTTGATAGACAACCATAACTTTTGTTGAAATGTTCAAGATGTCACCGGAGAAATGTGATATGCGTAGGGAATTTGGAACAAGGTAAACATCATATTTATCTCGTAGAAATGAGATCGGGAGGATACACTGGCTAATGAGGTCTCTTAAGGTACTGGATGACTTCTTAAAGAAGAAATTTAAGCAAGTGAAAGACCACGTTTTCAGGGAAAAAATCGTGTTACAATCCTTTCACATTTCCATGAGAGAGTGAGTTCTGTTTTAGACCAAAGAGAGGGCTGTGTGTGGAGTGTCTGTATCTTAAGACTGACCCCCTCCCGCACCGAGTGCGTGTCATTAGACATCAACATAGTATTTGAAACTGAACCCAGACATATTCTCACACAAACGGTCCTTACACCACCCAACACAAGTGACGAAAAGTGGTTGGCCAATTTCATAGCTGGCCGTTAAACCAGAGTTGCCCACAGAGGCTATACCTCGAAACTCAAGCTCTGCAATGGAGTTCCCTATTAAAGAGCAATTCTATCTCAACCTCTCTTCAGTCTTTTCTTGCATGACTTCCTATTACTTATGCAAACGACCTTACTATCATATCGCGGCACAGATGCAACAACAAACATGCAACATTACATTACGCAACTGAATCAGTGGCTCACCCAGAACAGAATGTCTGCATCTGAACAGAAGTCTTCAGTCATCTTTTTAACCTCAGACGCACAAATCTCACCTGTACCCTCCTATGGCCTTGAATGGCCAGTCGTTCCACTCAAAACACCAGCTGCTTTGGCTATCATTTCAACACAAAAGCAACAAAAGCTAACTACTGGTACGAAATATAAAAAGATGGTAACATATTTAGACAATCAAGACCATCTCTTAGCCTTATTTACAAACTGTTCAACATGTCAACGTGCCTGGTCATCCACCCAGACAAAAACCATTATAACAAAGCTGCAAACCACACAAAATAGAGCACTCGGAACGATCACTGGCCGCCCAGCCACCACAGACTCAACACCCACACAATGAAACAATAATCCTCCCAGTACAATCCCACCTCAATATGCTGGACACTCAATTCTTTTCAACTGCACAGGACCCTACACATCCAACCCGTTTCAAAGGTAACCCCCCAACGCCCAGGTAGCTGTAAAAAGCTTACCCCTGCCTTACGCTTCGGGAACCTACACTCACAGATCCCCAACCTCAACAAACAAAATGACGGACATATACACATTGAAATACCCGACAAGTACCAAACAATCACCTTCCCAACTCAGCCTTAAACACCATCATATATATATATATATATATATATATATATATATATATATATATATATTTATTTTTAT
>JAYMFT010270782.1:0-24203 GCA_038088735.1 Panulirus argus
AAGTCAATATTCAGCTTATTACACTGCTGAATTTGATATTGTTTGATGGGACCTACTCTGATATAAGCTGTGCACTGAATCAGATTAGAAATTTATTTTTACCAAATTGACATGAGAATAAAGTGGACATTCTGTAGATAGAACAGATGCAAATAAAAATTCTCTAACGTTTGCATCATGAGATTTTTTTCTTACCCTGTTTATTGATTTTATAAAATCATATAAAATATGATGAGGTAAGTATCTGTACTAAAATCTCTTGTTTTGGTATGTTTATTTTATCATAACATCATCTTGACACAAATGTAAAATCCCTTTGAGGGTCATTCTACAGAAAGCTTTCAAGTGTACAAACTTTTTTCTACTTCCCCATCCTTAGTACCTCTACCCTTTTCATAACAAGTCTTTCTCTGCTACTCTAATTCTTGAAATTCTGATTCTAGGTAATATATAGGTAAAGGGCATTATTGTTATGTTAAATCATTTTTTCTTCAGAAATAGACATTTATTGCTTATAATGTCTGTCTGCATACTGCTCCAGTAAACGTACTCTGTCAATTTTTTTCTGCTTTATTCTCCACAGGGTAGTGACATGCACCTTACCTTAGCATGACAGAAGGTAATGTATTATCACAGAAATATTTAGTGGTTTGCTTGAGTGGCAGTACTTGAGATGTTAGAAACATAGAGGAATCATGGGAGGGTGTCAGATGGTCTGCAATTAAGGCAGGAAAAGAATGGTGGAATATTCTCTCAAACGTAGGTCCTGCTCTCAGGTCCTTGTGGGGTCGAATTGAACACTTTTCGAAATATTGTCTCAGGTAATAACGTCGGGTTCTTAGGGTTAAACAGATTTATACTTCTAAAGGTGATCAATTTCTTCTCTTACCACATCGTTTATAATGTTTCGTAATACACCAGATTTACTCTTACCTGGCTTTTGTTTATATATTACAAACAGCTATGACTGGCTAACAATTATTACCAAGGATATGTACAGTAATGGATCAATGTTAAAGTAAAAATAGGTGAAAGCTGGTCACCATATAGTGAAAATTGTTTACTGAAATTTAATAAGACGAAAAGAAGCCAGTATTCAAACACCTGTATACACAGAAAGAAATTCTGGTTAGATAGGAATAGTGATGTTTGTGTGAATGATGATTTTACTGCAGTTGGTCGTGAGATGGATAGATCTTTGCCCACTGGAACTAAAGAAGTCATTGGGCATTTATATGAAAGAATCTTGACAACAAACAATATGCACAAATATATAGGGTTGCTGCATTCAGCTACCCGAGTGACGTCATGAGAAGGTTTAAGCTTCTTACCGAGCAAACTAGCTGATCATCTGTCCTGTCCAAGTCCCGCCCCGCTGATGTCGTTAGCCTTCTCGGTTAGCTCAGAGAAGAAAAACTTTAATATATATATATATATATATATATATTTATTTATTTATTGTATATATATATATATATATATATATATATATATATGTGTGTGTGTGTCAACATGATAAACCTTATTTATCACTTTTTTCCCTGTTTCGTTCTAATTATGTTTGTGCTCTGTTGTTGCCAGTGCTTTTGTTCGTGTTTGTTGCTATCGTTTCTTTGCTTTATCTGTTCTTCTGAGAGTACTTTATCTTTATTAAAGTTCGATTATAAATTTGCTTTGATATTTATTTGACTATTCATTTGTCCTCGTACGTTTTCAGTTTTACTGTTATGTTAAGCTTATTCTGGCCACGATTATCTTTTTTCACTTATTTGTTTTTATCGTTTAGTTATTAATCACTTGATTTCGTTTTCAAGGAGTCATTTTTTTTCATTATGTAGATTTTCTTTGTAATTTCATTTCACTGGTAATTTTTCAGGACCATAGTTATAGGGGTCAGAACGGTCAACCTTCTTAGGGATTGGATATATCAAAGCATGTTTCCATGGAGAGGGAAATGTTATGGTTTTTAAACAGAAACGGAAAGACGGTCTCCTCAGATTATTTCCTTGAAATATGGCGAGGCAAGGTGCATCTTGAATTCATTATTTCCCCTTTATCTCTTGAAGTGAATGGGATACGAACGTGCAGTTTCAAACATTTTGACGAGTTTACGTGTCTTGTCTCCATAAGCCTTCGAAGGAAAGCAAATATCGTGGTTTTTGCCAGGATATTGCTGTGTGTATTGCTGCTTCCATATGTACTTTCGGTGTAAGGGGGGAGGTGGAGGACTCAAAAACTACTTGGATGGCATGCAATGTGCTATCGTATCAAATATCCTTTTCTATGGATAGTTATTTTTGTTTGAAGATTTTGAGAGAGCCTGATTTATATTGGCTATACGTATATGTAAAGTACTGGTCTAATCGGATTAACATTAAAAATTCACAAAGAAACCTGAAGGAATGAAAGATAAAATAATGCGGTAAATCGAAGGGGATTGTTGTGTAAAAAAACCTATGGCTAGTTTCCAATTCCGTTTTTGAGAAGTTTGGAGAATTGGTCGGGTTGCACCAGACGTGCCATGCCAGGTGTCCATTGCGAGAGACGGGTGTGCGTTGAGGTAGTTGCTCGTGTCTAGACATCATTTCTTCCTCTTAATCTCTCATAGAAAATGAGATAAAAAGTGTAATTTTGATAACACTGACGTGTCTACATATCTTGTTTTGTAAGTGTGTGTGTGTTCCAGTGTGTGCGTGTGTGTGTGTGTGTGTATGTGTGTTTGTGTGTGTGAGTGTGGGTTGTGTGTATATATGAGTGTGTGTGTGTGTGTGTGTGTGTGTGTGTGTGAGTGGGTGTGTGTGTATATATGAGTGTCTGTGTGTGTGTGTGTGTGTGTGTGTGTGTGTATGTGTGCATGTGTTTATGTGTCCATATGTGTGTGTGTGTGTCTGACTACCTGTCTCTGTCTGTGCGTCTGTGTGTGAGTGAGTGTGTGTGCATGCGTGTATGTACAATGTCTGAGTGTGTCAGATTATGTGTATTAGTAAGTTAAACCGTCGCTTTCTACATGCATTCGAAAATTCTAATTCGACATTCTGGGATAACGCAGTAGATTCAGGGAGAGGAAAACAATCAAAAACTAAAATGACAATCATTTATTTCTAAAATATTGTCGGTTTCTATAGAGTATTGCCTTGAAATATAGCGAGGCAAGGTGTGTCTTGACTTCATTATTTCCCCTTTATCTCTTGAAATGATTGAGATACGAACATGCATTTTCAAACACTTTGACGAGTTTACGTGTCTTGTCTCCAAGAGCCTTCTAAGGAAAGCAAATATCGTGGTTTTTGTGAGTATATTTCATTGAAATATGGTGAGGCAGCGCGTGACGTCACTATAATTATTAGTGTGTGCATTGCTGCTTCTATATGTTTTTTCGGTGTAAGGAGCGAGGTGGAGGACCCAAAAACTTCTTGGATAGCATGCAATATGTTATCGTATCAAATACCCTTTTTTATTGTTAGTTATTTGTGTTTGAAGATTGTGAGAGAGCCTGATTTAAAATGGCTGTATCTGGTAAAGTACTGGTCTAATCGGATTAATACTAAAATTACACAAAGAAACCTTAACGAAAGAAAAAGAAAATGATGCGGTAAATCGAATGGGCTAGGTTTGAAAGAGATCGTATGGCTAGTTTCCATTTCCGTTTTTGAGAAATTTTGAGAATTGGGCGGGTTGTACCAGACCGGACAGGCCAGGTGTCCGTTGCAAGAGACTGGTGTGCGTTGGGGTAGCTGCTCCTGTCTAGACATCATTTTTTTCTCTTCATCTCTCATAGAAAACGGGATAAAAAAATTTAATTTTGAACATACTAACGTGCCTACGTATCTTGTTTCTTACTGCTCTGCCTTGGAGTAGTTAAAATTGTGTAAAATAGCTTAGCAATTGAATAATTGTGAATGAAATGTAATTCCTCTGGATCTGAATGCTTAGTAATGTCTGGTAAACAGAATTTTTTGTTGTACCAGTATATTTTATATATCATTTTTCTCTATCAACCAACTAGGACTAAATTTTGTGGACTTAAGACAATGGCTTTTTAGTCTGGAGATCATTTATGGTGGTTAAGAAGAATGCTATGCTTAAAATTGAACCTCATATTTTATTCGTCTACGATAAGAATTTCTTGTGTGTATGCAACATACATACAGACAATAATTTAATTTTTGTCGCACCATCTATCATTTGGCCCCAGTTTTTTCAAACTCATTTTTACTTAGATATCTGTTTCTCCTCTCTTTATGCTACTCTCCTCATCTTTGTTTATTTTGGATTGGAAGGATCTTGGGGAAGGACGTATTGAGGAAAGTTCGCTTGGTAAACAGTTGATTGTGATGTTTATTCCATGCTGTAGGCAAAGTTTCGATAGAAAAATCTAGATATGATCAGTGATAATTCAGAAGATATGAACATCTTTGAGTACGACATTAAGAACCTTGTTCAAGGCTGTAGCATCCTCATGATGGACGATCATTTTGGTATGCTAAACAAGGACCTCTTGCAGTTTAACGTGAGACATTTAGTCAGTCTCTTTACAAAATTTTCAGTAACAGGATGAATATTTTTGGCTGAATCTTTATTCCAAACATATTTACGCAAACATTACAGTTATTATAGATTAATCAATTCAATATCCTAATAATATAGTTCCCCATATTCTATTGCTTTTCTTTTACTGTTTTGATGAGTTTTAGAAAGAAGCAAAAACAACAGTCGTATAGAGTCATGATTGGAAATATATAAAGGAATGAAAACCGTAACGCTTCTGCTCCTGTGAGTAATATGGAACATTATTTATATGGCGATTAGACCACTACTTTACAAGATACAGCCATTGTAAATCAGGCTCTTTCACAATCTTCAAACACAAATAACTAACAATAAAAAAGGGTATTTGATACGATAACAAATTGCATGATATCCAAGTAATTTTTGGGTCCTCCACCTCACTCCTTACGTCGAAAGTACATATGGAAGCAGCAATACACACACTAATAATAATAGTGACTTCACGCGCTGCTTCACCATATTTCAATTGAATATACTCACAAAAACCACGATATTTGCTTTCCTAAGAAGGCTCCTGGAGACAAGACACGTAAACTCGTCAACGTGTTTGAAATTGCATGTTCGTATCTCATTCATTTCAAGAGATAAAGGGGAAATAATGAAGTCAAGACACACCCTGCCTCGCCATATTTCAAGACAATACTCTAAGGAGACCGACAATATTTTAGATATAAATGATTGTCATTTTACTCTTTGATTCTTTTCATCTCTCTGAATCTACTGCGTTATCTCAAAATGTCGAATTAAAATTTTCGAACCCATGTAGAAAGCGAGGGTTTAACGTACTAATACACATAATTTGACATTCTCACACACATGCACATACACGCATGCACACACATTTACTCACACACAGACACACAGACAGAGACAGGTAGTCAGACAGACAGACACATATAGACACATAAACACATGCACACATACACACACACATACACACTCATATATACACAAACACACACACACACACACACACACGTACAAAACAAGATACGTAGGCACGTCAGTGTTATCAAAATTACACTTTTTATCCCATTTTCTATGAGAGATGAAGAGGAAGAAATGATGTATAGATACGAGCAACTATCCCAAGGCACACCCGTCTCTCGCAATGGACACCTGGCATGCCCTACCTGGTGCACCCCGCCCAATTCTCCAAACTTCTCAAAACCGGAATTGGAAACTAGCCATAGGATCTCTTTCAGACCAAGCCCTTTCGATTTACCGCATCTTTTTGTCTTGCTTTCGTTCAGGTTTCTTTGTGAAACTTTAATATTAATCCGATTAGACCAATACTATACATATACAACCATTTTAAATCAGGCTCTCTCACAATCAAAAACACAAATAACTAACCATAAAAGGAATATTTGATACGATAACACATTGCATACCATCCAAGTAGTTTTTGGGTCCTCCACCTCGCCCCTTACACCGAAAGTACATATGGAAGCAGCAATACACACACTAATAATCATAGTAACATCACGCGCTGCCTCACCATATTTCAGTGCAATATGCTGGCAAAAACAGATATTTGCTTTCCTTCGAAGGCTTTTGGAGACAAGACACGTAAACTCGTCACCGTGTTTGAAACTGCACGTTCGTTTCCCAATTTACTTCGAGATAAAGGGGAAATAATGAAGTCAAGATACACCTTCCCTCGCCATATTTCGAGGCAATACTCTGAGGAGACCGTCTTTTTCGTTTCTGTTTAAAAACCATAACTTTTCCTTCTCCGTGGAAACGTGCTTTGATATATCCAATCCCTAAGATGGTTGACCGTTCTGACCCCTACAACAATGGTCCTGAAAAATTACCAGTAAAATGAAATTACAAAGAAAATCTAGATAATGAAAAAACAAACCAAAAGAAGACTCCTTGAAAACAAAATCAAGTGATTGATAACTAAAGGGTAGAAACAAATAAGTGAAAAAAGATAATTCTGGCCAGAATAACCTTAACATATTAAGAGCAAAATTAAAAACGTACGAGGACAAATGAATATTCCAATAATTATCAGAGCAAAATTATAAATGAACTTTAATAAAGATAAAGTACTCCCAGAAGAACAGATAAAGGAAAGGAACGGCAGTAACAAACACGATCAAAGCACTGAAAACATCAGAGACAAACATCATTAGAACGAAACAGGGAAAAAAGTGATAAATAACCGTTATCATGTTGAACCATGCAGATACACACACACACACACACACACACACACACATATATATATATATATATATATATTAAAGTTTTTTGCTGCTTTGAGCTAACCGGGAATGCTGACGTCATCAGCGGGGCGGTGCTTGGACAGGACAGATGATCAGCTAGTTTGCTCGGTAAGAAGCTTAAACCTTCTCATGACGTCACTCGAGTAGCTCAATGCAGCAATCCTATATATCTGTGAGTATTGTTTGTCGTCAAGATTCTTTCACATCCCTTTAGTTCCAGTGGGCAAAAATCTGTCCATCTCACGACCAACTGCAGTAAAATCATCATTCACACAAATATCACTATTCCTATCTAACCAGAATTTCTTTCTGGGTACATAGGTGGTTAGATAATGGCTTCTTTTCGTCTTATGAAATTCATTTAAGAATTTTCACTATATGGTGACCAGCTTTCACCTATTTTTACTTTAACATTGATCCAATTCTGTAAATTTCCTTGGTAATTATTGTTAGACAGTCGTAGCTGTTTGTAATACATAAGAAAAAGCCCGTTAAGAGTAAATCTGATATATTATGAAACATTACAAATGACGTGGTAAGAGATGAAATTGAACACCTGTAGAAATATAAACCTATTTAACCCTAAGAACCCCAAGTTATGACCCGAGAAAATATTTCGAAAAGTGTTCAGTTGGACCCTAAATTGACCTGAGAGCAGGACCTACGTTTGAGAGAATATTCCACCTCTCTTACCTGCCTTTATTGCAGACCATTTGACACCCTCCCATGAATCCTCAATGTTTCTAACATCTCAAGTACCACCACTCAAGCAAACCACTAAATGTTTCTGTGATAGTATATTACCTTCTGTCATGCTAAGGTAAGGTGCATTTCACTACCTTGTGGAGAATAAAGTAGAATCTCATAGTTCTGGTATGAGAAGAAAGAAACTGACAGAGTACGTTTACTGGAGTAGTATTCAGACAGACATTATAAGCAATAATTGTCTGTTTCTGAAGAAAAAATGATTTAACATAACTATAAGTGCTTTGTTATTATATAGCATAGAATCAGAATTCCAAGGACTAGAGAAGCTGAGACAAGACTTGTAAAAAGGGTAGTGGTTCTAAGGATGGGGAAGTAGAGAAAAGTTTGTACAATTAAAAGCTTTCTATAGAATAACACTCAAAGGGATTTTACATTTGTGTGAAAATGAAGTTTTGATAAAATAAATATACCAAAACAACAGATTTTAGTACAGATACTTACCTCATCATATTTCATATGATTTATAGAGTTAGTAAAAAGGGTAAAAAAAGAAAATCTCATGATGCAAACATTAGAGAATTTTCATTTGCATCTGTTCTATCTACAGAATATCCACTTTATTTTCATGTCAATCTGGTAAAAATAAATTTCTAATCTCAAACAGTGCACAGCTTATATCATAGTAGGTCTCATTAAACAATATCAAACTCAGCAGTGTAATAAGCTGAATATTGACTTGAATTCTTGGTGACTGATGCGTCTATACGCCAACAGCCACGACGTAGCAACTGAAGACTGTCTTCTTAGCAGGGAGCTGAGATCCGCCGTGAAGATAATGCCTTCCTCAGTGAAAATATAACATCAGCATGTATCGTGTGGAGTAACCATGGATGAAGCAGTCATGTATGAAGGGGGTGAGGTGATCATGGGCAAGTCGGTCATCTCTGAAGGCAGCTGCATTGTAATCTTTAGGATTGGACACAGCTCCAACCAATCTGCAACTATCTGAAATATGTTAACATACAATTTACCAATAGATGAATAAGTATATGATGAAGTTTTGTTTCTTTTCGCATTCGTTAGACTATCAATTTTTAGGTTGAGTCTAATATTGCTAGAAATAATATAATTCCTGAACTTCAAGGATTAATAGAATTCTGACATTAATCATGAATCCTTATAACTGGTAGTGTCTGTTAAAAACATCATATATAAATGCTTCAGTAAGTGATAATTACAATAATCTGATTTGTTACTACAGTACCTAATTCAGCTTATAAGTGAATAAATCCACTATCTTTTTTTAGATAACAATGCTTAAAATAGATGAAAAATTTATTTCAGGTAATTTAATCTAATTATTTCATTACTGGTAAGTCAGAGAGGTTATTACTTAGGCATATTGAAAAATGTAAGCAAAAAATGTGGCCTACAGATGACTTTCCACTTGAATAAAAAAATAACTGACAAATCTCTGATAAATATTTCTAAACATCTTGAATGTCAAACATTACCAAAATAGTTACATTCATTTGCTAGATATGAAAAATCTCAGTTAATAATTGCTCTACATCCTCTAACATATCTTGATAAATCTTGGAAGTCTTCCCACATAAATATTTTTTTCAATGTATAGAAGTGAGGACAATTTCTGTATTCACCCACGTCTGTGAGCCATTCTGACTTTAATCATTACTGGTATCAAAATGTTTATTTGAATTACCGACCTGAAGTCTCTTTCAATGATGATTTTTTTTTGGGCAAAGATTTAATGGAAACAGAAAAAAAAATGTTAGACAATATTGAGCAGAATCTCAGCCATGTGATTTTAACAATATAAGATATCAGAGGCAGGTGTATTTTTTGACAAGTGTATTTCTTATCATCAGACTGTCTAATTCGAAAGTGGTCTGATATGGAGTGACATTAAATGGAATATTTCTATATCAGTGGATAAAATTGGAATTTTTTTAAAGCTGCTGCTAAACTATATCCTAGGACCACTTGACCAACACTGGCCATATAAATAGTGTTGCATATTACTCACTTGGAGCAGAAGCGTTACCTTTTTTATTCCTTAATATATTTCCAATCATAATTCTATAAGACTGTTGTTTTATCTTTTTTCTAAAACTCATCAAGGCAGTAAAAGAAAAGTAGAATATGGGGATATATCTTTAGGATGTTGAATTGCTTAATCCATAAGAACAGCAATGTTTGTGTAAATATGTTTGGAATAAAGATACAGCTAAAAATATTCATCCCGTTACTGAAAATTTTTGTAAAGAGACTGACTACGTGTTTCACTTTCAACTCTAGGAGGTCCTTGTTTAGTATACCAAAATAATAGTCCATTATGAGGATGCTACAGAATTCCTCAAGGTTGTTAATGTCGTAATCAAAGATGCTCATATCTTCCTCTAAATTATCACTGATCATATCTAGATTTTTGTATCGATACTTTGCGTACACCATGGAATAAACATCACAATCAACTGAGTACCAAGCGAACTTTCGTCGGAACGTCCTTCTCCAAGATCCTTCCCTTTCAAAATAAACAAAGATGAGGAGAGTAGCATCAAAAGAGGAGAAACCGAGAGCTAAGAAATGATAAGTTTGAAATGATAGATGGCGCGACAAAAATGAATTATTGTCTATATGCATGATGCATACACACAAGAAATTCTTATCGCAGATAAAGGAAATTTCAGGCTCAATTCTAAGCCTACCATTGTTCTTAATCATCATAAATGATCTTCAGACTAAAAAACCATTGTTTTAAGTCCACAAAATTTAGTCCTAGCTGGTTGACCGAGGTAAATGACACATAAAATATACTGGTACCAGACATTACTAAGTATTCAAATGCAGAGCAATTACATTTCATTCACCATTATTCAATTGCTAATCTATTTTACACAATTTGAACTACTCCAAGGCAGAAGAGTAATAAACAAGATACGTAGGCACGTCGGTGTTTTCAAAATTACACTTTTTTTATCCCAGTTTCTATGAGAGATGAAGAGAAAGAAATGATGTTTAGACACGAGCTGCTACCCTAACGCACACCCGTCTCTCGCAAGGGACACATGGCCTGTTCGGCCTGGTGCAACCCGCCCAATTCTCCAGATTTCTCGAAAACGGAAATGGAAACTAGCCTTAGGATCTCTTTCAGACCAAGCCCATTCGATTTACCCCATCATTTTCTCCTCTCTGAAAGGTTTCTTTTTGAAATTTTAATATTAATCCGATTAGACCAGTACTTTACAAGATACAGCGATTTTAAATCAGGATCGCTCACAATCTTCAAACAGATATAACTAAATATATAAAGGATATTTGATATGATAAGACATTGCATGCCATCCAAGTAGTTTTTGGGTCCTCCACCTCTCTCTTTACACAGAAAGTACATATGGAAGCAGCAATACACACACTAATGATTATAGTGACGTCAAGCGCTGCCTCACCATATTTCAATGCAGTATGCTGGCATAAACCACGATATTTGCTTTCTTTCGAGGGCTCTTGGAGACAAGACACGTAAACTCTTCAACGTGTTTGAAATTGCACGTTCGTATCCCATTCAGTTCAAGAGATAAAGAGGAAATAATGAAGCCAAGATTCACCTTGCCTCGTTATATCTCAGGCAATACTCTAAGGAGATCGTCTTTTCCGTTTCTGTTTAAAAATCATAACCCCTCCTTCTCCAAGGAAACATGCTCTGATATATCCAATCCCCAAGAAGGGTGACAGTTCTGACCCTTATAACTATGATCCTGAAAAATTACCAGTAAAATAGAATTACAAAGAAAATCTAGTTAATGAAAAACAAACAAAAAGAAGACAACTTGAAAACAAAAACAGGTGATTGATAACTGAATGAAAAAATTAGTGAAAAAAGATAGTCTAGGCCAGGTTTTGCCCGAGTGGGGCTCAGGCAGAGGGTGGCAGGTTGGACGAACGACCGGATGTAAACAAACATGGCAGCGTCAGGTACGGGCGAAGTGACCTTCTACATTATTTAACTTCAGTGCACGGTTGTCCTATTCCTTTCGACGTTCCGGATGAAATCAAGAGACGTACTAAGGAATCGTGGTAGACGAGGAGGCGTTTAAGTGAGGTGTCGGAGGCGAGGCTCCTACAGATGCCAGTGCCAGCTGTGGTGTGTGGGAATGTCCGGAGTCTGAGAAACATGATTGACAAACTCTATGGACTCGTCAGGTGGAATTATGCATGTCATGATTCGTCACTGATATGTCTGACAGAGACGTGCCTACAGCTGAATAAAGATCCAGACTGCTTTTGCCCTGGATGGATTTACTTTAACAAGAGGAGACAGGACAATAAACTCCGGAAGAAGATTAAGATCAACGAAATGTAGGACGGCTGGGATCAAGGATCTTTTATACCTGCGAGTATAACAATAATTGATAATGAGTAGATTAGTTTAATTGGTGCTCCTGGTTGCTTAGGGCTCGGAAGTTCAGTTAATGTGATTTGTATATTGTATTTCTTAACTTTTATATGACAAAATGCTCTTGGATGTTTTATAGATAAACAGTACATATGTGATGAATGTTGAAATATATGTCTATGTGAAACTTCTTAACTATGAAAAATGCAGAAGACAAATTTCGTGTAATTACATGACCAGTAAAGTATATTATTATTATTATATTATTATAATACATTGCTTTGTAAAGACTTGGTATAGGATCACCGCTGATATTCTCAATATTGATACTATTTTGTGTTATGCACAGATGCGTCCATGACCCTTTACGCAGTGACACTTTCCTGCATATGACAGAAAAGGGACTGGGTATAGAGTGTTACATACATCGAGTGATTTCTGACCCGAAACACGTTCCTCACACATCGTGAATCAGCCATTCCCATACTATTACCGGATAGCGTCTCTTCTTCATAAGTCTTCCTCCCAAACATTCCTGCAACTCTTCATTATACTTAGGGATTTTTCATTAGACAGGCAGCACGATCTTGCTATGGTGATAAGGGCGTGACCTTTGATTTTTTTTTTCCGATATAAATGGCATGGAGGACTGAAGTTTAGTCAAGGCAGATCCTTTTCAGCTTCAGAAATGTGTTGTATGAGACGGGTATGACTGATACGCTGTTTTACAACTTTACATTAACATTAGTTTCCTCCCTTTATTGTAAAACTTTTTTTTATAAGACTGGAACAAACTTAGAGACGTAGAAATTAACAAATAAAACCTTAGCCTTAGAGTCACTGGGATATTGGGAGCTATGTGTAGCTACCTATTAAACTAATGTGATCAGAAAATACTTCTTTTGGTGGCAACATGGGCATTTGTCATTCTGTCGTTTGTTAATGCGACTTTGTGAGATTGAAATGTTCATAGTTCTTATTCTAAGGATCACAATGTTTATGTAATGTGGAATTTAAGAACCTAAGCACTTATTTTCCGTCGCCTCTGAAAACCAGCTAAAATAAACTTGCATGTTATATTCTGTATATCTTTTACTTCCTTCGTTTTTCAAATGACAATTTCCGTTCCTTGAAGTTTTAAGGATTCCCATGTGTTGGTATAAACAACAGTTAGGTATATAGATATACTGTTGAGTAGATTCTGAAAAATCGTCTTCGTTTGTAAGTCTGTTATTTTTCTTATATTTTTTCCCGTTCGTTCAAAAGAGCTAAATGAGACAATTTCAATTTTCTAGGCGTTTAAGTGTGAAGATTATAAATAACTTGTATAGCTGACTGGTTCAATAAATATCAGTGCTTTTCAGAGACATTGCGACTGTTACCGCAAATGTATTTTATCTACATAAATGCATATGATCTAACCATAGTTTCAGGCCAACTCACACTGTTTAAGAATTCAGTTTTTGAGCTGAATCTCAAGAGAAAACAGCACACAGATTTGGTTCCCCTGAAAGTATAATTTATATCTATGAATATCGCCGGCAGATTGATTTGTTGTAAAACGGGGTTTTGCTGAGGTCTTTGACGAAAGTGATTTCTGCAATCTTCAGAAAACATTTTAGTTTATAGATGTTTGATGTTAGATGAACGTTTTCATTTGGTTACTGAAGATTCTTCGAAGTCAGTGCTATATCTTGGATCCCTTTCAACTCTGGTTTTATTATAGAATTACAATGGCAGTAATTTAGAAGTTAGATTAACTGTTTGATACACAGTGTACTTTCAAGACGTTTTAGATCGTGGATTATATAACCTCAGATGATCAGTATGTGAAACGGTTACTAAACTTCATGTTACCTTTATCGATAATGAGTTACTGTTTATATAAAAAATTCTAATTTTCTGACTTCTTAACACAGTGCTCAGAAGTATACTTGTTTAAGTTTGCAAGACTACTTCTGCTCTAACAAAACTCAGAATTTTTCCGACCACTTATTGCAAATTTCAAATCTAAATATGTTGTCTTCATTGGGAAGCTACATAAACTAGTTTGGCTTTTTCAGTTAATGATTTCTTAACAGAAAATTCTTAGTGTACTGTGTAACAATATCTTTCCTTTTTTATTTGTTTTGAATAACTGCTCTGGCAGTGTAATTCAGCTACAAATTTATCATATTGCTACAAGATAGATAAAAGAAGCTAATCAAATTTCTCAGTATTGGTCTTATTACAAATCATTTTTATTCCTTGACTGTTTGCTTGCCTTGCGAATTATCTTCCAGTGCGAATGTTCAATAATTTCAAATACCAGGGTACTCCATTTCAGTTCATAACCATCGATTATTTTGCGAATGGAGCTGTAATGCATTTCCTGTTCTTCACGGATGATACAAGGGCTTTAAGAGTAAAACTAGTGAAAATATGACAAGGATCATGTAAGGTCAATAGCACATACTATTAGTTCTAAACACACGTAGATCCTATGTACTAGAAAGCATTAGCTGATTCTTCCATGTCCAGAGACTTTACCAGAAACCAAATAGAAATATCTCATTGATCTTAAGAAAGGCGCCAGTATGTAGAAAATAGTAAGCTGAGAACCCTGTAGCGAGTCAAACTCAAGAACGTTATCCAGGTATGTACTCCCTACCTTCGTCTGGCAACATGTTTTGTTTTCCCTTTTCTAATACTGATATTGAATAATGCATGAGGAAGATATCTGCAATTGATGTCATCATTACTGACTCTCAGTGTTGAACCCAATAATGGAAAAAGAATAATAATCACACACGTATTAACCTTATGACATGTGATATGTTTAAGAGATTTTCGAAGAATTTCTAGTGTATGATTACACCTTTTTTGTAATAAGTATAGTTACGTATTTAGGAATGAATTCTTGTTTTATCTCAACAGACATCATAGCTTATTATTTAGAACATATAATTCATTCACCTGCTTGATGTCTCTCATTGGTCGTAGATTTTTATTTCGTAAGCTTAGAAATCAAATTAGCTTTGCTTAGGCTTTCCCAGATAACTAAAAACCAATGTGGAAATGGTAGATAATCAAACAGTACGTGCCGTCTGGTATTGTGTGAAGCGTTTATCTTACTGAGCTGTTGTGTTGCTACGATGAATAAATTGTAGTCTTTTCTTTATTGTAAAGAGCTTATTACTTTCCTTTGGCTTGTATATAATGAGTCTGTCGTAAGTGAACTGCTGAGAGACAATTGACTCTCCCGCGTATATGAGTTACATCAAGTCGAGGTATGCCGCCATATGAGTAATAGAATGACACATGAGTCTCATAGATTTTATTCTGCGTCAGAGAAACGGAATTCTCTTAACAAAAGGCACAGCCCCTCTGATTTTTCTTCTCTTACAATCTTTTCCTTCCTCAAACCTTTTGACTGTTTTCCCTTTGTGTCTTCCAGTCCCCTTCTGACTCGTAACCCAGTATTCTTCTCTTTTCCTTTTCCTTTCTCATCTTCCTCCTCTTCATCTCGCATTATCACATGTAACATTCGGGAATTCTGAGATGCTTCATTGTTACGAAGATGGCAAGAGATGCAGCTGAAAATGAAAGTTCATCAGACATTGTGGTAGAGTATGATAAAATGTTGTTGATGCTTAACCTAATCTGTGGTTTGTTAGTAGTAGGCAGCAGAGCACATCAGATACACTTTAAAAAATGTGATGGCAAACGTGAAGTGGCGAATGAATAAGTTTGGTAGCTTATATGTGTATGATGTTTTGAGTTCATTAGCAATGCTTCTATTTTCACAGATAGCATCTCTACACGTACAAAAACTACTGCTTACTTGCACTGTGCAAGTGATAGATGGAAGAAGAAGGTTCCAACTCATTCACAAAATTTGTCATCAGAAATTCCTTCAAAAGATCTTGAAAATGTCCTGGAAGTATTTTCCTATTCTTCATAATATTCTCTCTCGTATAGATGGCACCAGATATCGCTATATTTCCATGGAAAACAGTATTTCAGAATTACTTTAATTTCAGCAGCGCTCAGCAGCACTCCACGTCACACTTCCGACTGAATTATCTTGACTAGGATCACACCAAATTCAGATATACTTTCACACATTAAACCTCAGTAAAAGATCTCGACTAATACTATGACCATCGTATACTCTCTTGTTTAATATACTTTCAGTGCGCTTTCCAGATGTTTGGGTAATTTACAGAATATTTGCTTCACAGATGTTGTATGACGAGTGTTTTACATGGTGATCAGTATAGTCTCTAGATAAGAAAGGATAATCTGAGGCAAAAGAAGTCTAAGCAAGTTTACAGAATTTTAGAATGATTCATCACTGAAGTAGCTTCCTTCAAGCCCAATGCGTTACGCCTGTAGGGTATTCCACTTGAGGCATCTTCACTCGCACCCAAAATGGCAGAGCACTGAAGCATTCCACCTTCGTCCAGTATATCATATCACTACACTTTCGTCCATGTCATGCAACAAGCCAACAACTCAAACTCACGTCTACGTTCCTTCAGCAGCGCAAAAGCATGTATCATGTCCAATTAGGTGAAGTAGTGGAGAAGTATAACCCACATTAGATTTAAGACAGTTGTGGTAGAAAGCAACCCAAATCCGCTATGACACAGTGTAGAGGTAACTTAGCACTGTTTGAGTTCAGTATGTCACACCATTGAAGCAACAAACGCCACTCTACTATGAACCAACAGTGCTGCAGCTTTTACTCCGTTTAGTGTGACGAAGTAATGTAGAAACTCGACCCGTGTAAAAAAAACACAGAAGTGTAGAAACTTAGGTATGTACCTTCATCAACAGTGAGCAAAGAACCAGCCTAAAGTCATTACATGCAGTCGTTACAAGGGGGGAAAGCAGCTGGAGTCAGTCCTTATAATATGCAGCAGTGAAATTGCTTAATACTGTCAAATACAGTGCAAAAGTGAGGTAAACTAGGTACGGTTTGCTATGAATGGTCTCGAAGTCATGCACTTTGTGTATTCTCAATAATTACCCAGATCTTCTTTCCCTGTATGGAGGATCTTCTTTGAGGAGGATGTCCTTGGGCAACGAAGGTGCAGCAGGTCCATACATTTACTGAAAAGTCTGAGATAATATGACCTATCCAACTGAACACGCAACGCTGAACTTACGGTCGAAACAGCCGTCCGTACAAAAACGCTCGATCCCGGTCCTAGCTTTCCCGCCACGTAAGCTTAAACAACCAGAGACAAGAGTAAAACACACCAACGGTTCTCAATACATCGTGATCCACCGTCATAAAATGATCTCTTCTTTCATCTGTGATTGACAGAGTAAGAAAATTTCTTCACCAGTAACATTTGACAGAGTCTATAGAAACTAGTTTTAATTTAGCCATTCATTTTTGTTTGGCACAGGGAAGTTGTATAAAATCTAGGAAATTTGCACAAGAAAGGTGGTCGTCTTTTCATACAAGCTTTCTAGAAATTCACTTTTCGACTTTTCATCAGTTGTTTTGTGATATCATTTTCCTCTCTTCCCAAATTTAGTATAAGTTTGTTTTTGTCCTTCATGAGACACCTATACTTTGCCTCTAACATTTATAGAGATGGAGTGAAGAGGAAGCTCATTATATCCGTAGGATTCTCTGATACTAAACCGTGCATGTTCTTCTAACTGAACGTTTGTTATCGTCGATACTGGTTCTTGTATCTTCAGTTGGGACTTAACATTCTACACTTGTCTGTTGCATACACTGTGCACGGATATGACACTCGCAGATTGTACAACCAAGTGGTACATTTATCACAACCAGATACTCAAACGCTCTAACTAAAATCGCTCTCACTTTACCTCCAGAGAGCACTTACTTTCCACCAAAATGCCACATGAACACAGTCTACATCAAAATACTACACACTATCTTCACTCAGCAATCATAACTGTATCCGCTTTTTCCATCAACTGCAAACACTGACCGTCATACACCAGACCTTAACTCTATGCAACCATTTCCAGTACAAGTTGACCCCTGGCTCGTTACATCGAGGGCACTTCCATCGCGAAGTGTCTGGCGCAGGCGTGGATGAGGATTCTTACGTAGAAGCGGAAGCAGCATCCGTGGTAGGTGTGGATGGCGTGCGAAATGGGCAGGAACGGGCAGCACTACCGGCAGCGCACCATGCACACTTCTCCGAGGCAGAGCCGTAGCGTGAGATGTGGCCGATACCCCAGCATTTAAAGCACCACGACTGTTCGTCCTTCATCCTGCGCAGCTCACAGAGAGAAGGCAAGGGAGGAAGAAGTAACAGCGGACATCTTCACCTGTGCCAGCCCCCAGTCGAGACGGAATGCCTTGGTGACTTTATCCAACCAGCGAAGCTTCACGTCACAGCTCGGGATCTCTTTAAAAGCTAGCTTGACATACTTGCGGTTGGGAACAAAGGCTGGAGCAGCAGATGGGGGTGGCGAAGGTGCAGTCGGAGGAAGGGGGCGAGGTAGGGGGTAGTCAGATGCCCTGCGTTGAGTAGGAGTCTCACCGCTCTTAGATGTTTTAGCAGCAGGAGACGATGGTGCGCTACTGGTATCTGAACCATGTTACATTAGACGTTTGGTGTAAACCGGGGCCAGAGGTCGAGGGTGGGGGCACACAGCATCAGCCGCCAGCTCACAATGGCTACGGGGTTGAAGCGGAGGCCAGTGTTCCGTGGACTGGTCGTCGTCCTCACTCAAGGCAAGATCGGCCTCAACATCAGCGAGGGTAACTGGCCCTGAGTACTCTATAACGCTAAGGTCAGGAGTGCCCGGAGCGTTGGCAACATTTTGTCTAGAAGAGAGTTCACAGGGGGAGTAACGTATCCATGACATCACACACCTCGTACTGCGCATGCGCGTGCCCGAAGGCCGCCGACCATAGAGGTTGGGCAAAGCGTTTGGATTTGTATCTGAATTACAAAGTCCAAAAATCCTAAGGCACACTGGTGACAGTATGATTACGACTGGGTGGGTTTTACTGTAGTTCACAGCACACAGTGGAAGGCAGCAGCTCGCTAGGACTCTCGGAAATCGCCAAAATCTGCAGATCTCGCTCAAATGACTGTTGACAAACCAAACAACATAGCGGAACCCGAAAATGAGGAGGCAAAACGAGGAATATGTTGTCTTTGAAGATGCTTTAAGGATCAGAATCATATTAAGGAGGTGATAAAAAAAAGTGTAGATAGTGTTAATAGCAACAGAAAGAGAAGGAGCTGACGTTGATGACAATAAAGATGGCATAATGAGGAGTATCAGGATGAAGGTAATGGTCACTGGTAATGACTGTTACAGTGGAAGCGCGTCATGACAGCAGCAGCAGAGGTAACAGTATTGATAGTAATAGTGCAGAAAGGTAACAATAGGACAAATACATTAAGGATGCAGATTAAGATGCGTGCCTGCCACTCACTACTCTCTGGCACAAATGTCAATGTCAGAAGGTACTTCAAACTCCTCGCATTTTAAAGCTCGTCATAATTAGCACAAACATAATTAGACGTCATTATTATAGCATAATGAATTCAGTCATCTTGATTTTACACACTGCCGTCCCCTGCTTTTGAAAATTCTTTCGATCGTCACAAACAGTGACCTGTGATGCAATCCAAATCGGTGACGGAGTAAAAAGTGTGTTATGGCTTGTTCATTCTTTTGATTAATGACTAGTATAGGCGATCATTCACTTCGAAAAATTATGTATACAAGAAAACGGTAGGAATCATTCACTTTCTTGAAATTTCGTTGTCTTAAAATTTTGCTAGTGCTCACAGCTTCACATATATTCTGCGAGTGGCTTAGCATAAATATTACTAAACTGAAGGGCGATCAATTCTAACACGAAATAAGATGTCTTTCCACAAGGTAGAACTATATCTATACAATAATTTCTAATACTGAGGGTAAATATAACTATACATTAATCTTTAATGTCGTTTCCCAAGTCTGAATCATACCTTCATGTAATTCTTTTTATCAAAGTCGTTGTCGTATCTCAAGGTAAAATCAGATCTAGGCCACAAAGACTCTTTTTAGAAGTGGCGAGATGAATTCGTCTAAATCCAGGTCACTCGTCACTGGATTACAATGCATGACCAGGTCTCCTGTCACCTGAATACGATTCTTACCCGGGTCGTTACTTCTTGCCTCTTCCTCTCATCTTCTTCTCTCTGAAATCCATATTTCTAAGTCAGTCTCTCTTTTACACTGTCAGATCTCTAACTATAGAGATAGAAGCTTGTTTGTCGAATTTCTTGACCTTCATTTGAACGGGGTTGGCATTGCAAGACTGAGTAAGATTTCAGATAACAAATGCAAGCCAAAAATTGAGTAATGAGTATGGTGAGAACAGGTTATATTGATCCTGGAAGTTAGCTGTCATATAGGTCAGGTGTTACCGCATCTAATTCGTCAGACAATGTCCCAAATCAACTCTGTCCTGCTGTTCCTCTTCGTCTGCCGCGATGGTGTCTCTTCTCCTCTGTTCTATAGGTATCATTCTGGCCCCCTCTCGCGTGAGCTGTTTGGCTGTGTCTCTGTCACCAAGGCCTGGAATCATAACTTACGTCTGGCTGCTACTTTCCAAAGTTTCTATGTAGCGACCAGCCATACGAAGATTGATTGTTATGGTGCTTCCTTCTTCCCGCAAACATCGAAGCTATGGACCTCTCCTCACTCTCTCATTTTTCCCTCTTCCTATCTCCTCTCGAATTTCAACTTTTAAAAGTCCAGTATACAAATACCTAAGGAGATATGATTATTTTCTTCATTCTTTGTCTTACGCTATTTTCTTTTTACCCAAGATGGTCATGGCCATGTCGATCACTCTAAAAAAATTGAAGAATAGTGTAACCTCATGCAACCTTTGCTGTCTACCTTCTTGGAAGCAAAGATTTTTCGGGAATGCTTTCATCCGTCAATTCATGCATCTCATAAATACTTATGAAATATCTTACATAGTCATTAGCTTTGTTTATGAATAAAAGTATCTGATAATTAATACCAATAGTTATCTTAAAGTTTAAAAGATCCCCCTCAAAAAAGAATTAGATACACATGTTTACATTCCGACAAAGCATTGACAGGTAACCCACTTTCCAGGAGTATCAGTGTACATTTTCAGCTCTGTTCTCCTATAGGCCCAGGATTCCACATTTCAGGCATCATTTTTTCCATATATAACGGCATATCATCTTAGTACCTCTTCCATACCATCCCGGTAAATTCATCTTACAACACTGCATCAAAATCTACTGTGAGTTCATAAGGAAAAAATCATTTATTTTCATTAACACTACAAGTAATGAACTGATAGATGTGAATAGACAAAGCAGAAAGTTAAGGCCTGTTTTTCAACACACAAAACAATTCTCTGAAAATAAAGATCAGAATGAACGACCATTGAACACAGGAATGGACACTTGGCGTTCGATTTCCATTTGAACCTCTCCTTTGTCTGGCAGTAGGCACTCCATGACTGCAAAAGCAGCAGCGTTATTACCTCGGACAATGACGGGCCTCTGGTGGTGTGCCGTACCACAGCTCGTGAACAGCAAGCACCTAGAGTGTCTGGTAAAACTGTCGAATTTCCTGCTGACGGCCAGCAGGAACGTGCTCGTAAGGTAGAAGTTAATGGTGCAGAGTCCAACATGTAGCCTTGAAAAGTGCGCAGGGTATTTATTACACTGAACTCTTTATGTAAACATATATCTGGCCTCCGCCCTGTGCTTTTGATGAGTACTTTTGATAAGAACATATGAACATAAGAAGTGGGGATACTGCAAGAGGCCTATTGGCCCATGCTAGGCAGGTCCTGAGTCAGTCCACCCTACAGCCAACCGACTGATCCCATAAACACATCTACCCTTCCTTTAAAGTTACCTAAAGACAAAGCTTCCACTACTGTACCTGGTAACTTATCCCATAAATCTACTACCCTATTCCCAAACCAATATTTACCCACATCCTACTTGAGTCTATTTTTTTTCTCTTTTTTTTTTCGTTTTTCGTGAGTATAACTCAAAGAAGTTTGGTATGTCTGTAAGAGGATGCCTCTCCCCTATACTTATTAATTTATATTTGGATTTCTTTGAAACCAGAATCCTCGGCAACATATTACCTAAAAAAACTAGATGGTTTAGGTATCTGGATGATGTTTTGTGCCTCTGACCCTGTGAGGAATATGTATGTAATTTCCTCCCTCTTCTTAAGGATCTTGTTCCTTCCTTAAAATTCACTATTGATATAGAGAAAGATGGTCATTTGCCTTTTCTATATTGTAAGATCCACAGGGTTAGAATTCTAGAAAGTTTAAATTTAGTGTTTTAGGAAACCTACAAATAACTGTTCCGATGTACATTAGTATTCTGCTCACCATATCAGGACTAAGCAGTCGTTTTTTCAATGTTCCTAAGAGCCTTACTTTTATGTGACCTAGAATTCCTGGATGAAGAATTTGACACTATTTATAGTACAGGTCATTACTTGCAATATTCCAAGTGGTTTATTGATAAATCACTTAGGGTCGCTAAGAAGACCTTCTATAAGAATGAACCTACAACACTTAGATCTACAAAACCCTATTGGCGTTGCTGAATTTCAAACATCAGCTCATTGCTCCAAAAATTTCATGTAAATGTAGTTTTCAAAAGGAATTGTACCGTTAAAGACATCTTGATTAAGAATTCTCCCAACGAGGTGTTCGGCTGTGTTTACCAAATTCCTTGTAAAAATTGTGACAAGATTTATATAGGTGAGACAGGCAAAGGTTTAGATGATAGAATTAAACAACATAGATATAGCATACACATTGGTCAGCAGTCGAATGCCCTCTTTGTACATCTCAGTGAAAGTAATCACCCATTTGATTGGGAGAATGCTAAAGTAATTGTTAAATGTAAAGAAAGAAATGAAAGAAAGATGGTGAGAGATGGGTGATTATAGGTGCTTATGCACCTGGTCATGAAAAGAAAGATCTTGAGACAGAAGTATTTTGGGAGCAGCTGAGTGAGTGTGTCAGCAGTTTCGGTGCACAAGACCGAGTTTTAGTGATGGGTATTCAGTGTTGTAAATGAAAATGGTGAAGAGCTCGTGGATTCGTGTACTGAAAAAAGACGTGATTGGGAATACCTGGTTGAAAAAAAGAGATATTCACGAGTATACGAATGTGAGTAAAAGAGATGGTCAACGGGCATTATTAGATTGTCTATGAATTGATAAGCGTGTAAAAGAGAGACTTTTGGATGTAAATGTGCTGAGAGGGGCAGCTGGTGGAATGTCTGATCACTATCTTATGGAGGCGAAGATGAAGAGTTGTAAAGATTTTCGAGAAAAGAAGGAGAAGAGAGTGGTGAGAGTAAGTGAGCATCGAAAGGAGACGTGTGAAGAAATGTCATTATATATTGAAAGTAGAATGACAAAAGGTAAGACCAAATGAAGTCAGGGGAGTGGGTGAGGAATGGGGTGTATTTAGGTGAGCAGAGATGGCATGTGCACGAGATGCATGTGGCATGAGAAAGGTGGGAAGTGGGCAAATTAGGAAGGGCAGTGGGTGATGGGATGAAGAAGTTAAGTTTTTAGTGAAAGAGAAAAGAGAGGCGTTTCGACGATACTTACAAGGAAAGAGTGCATATGACTGGGAGATGTATAAGAAAAAGCGGCAGGAGGTTAAGAGGAAGATACCAAGGTTTGAAAAGAGGGCATGTGAGAGTTGGGGTGAGAGAGTGCCGTTAAAGTTTAGGGAGAATAAAAGAATATGTTTTGGAAGGAGGTAAATATTATGCATAAGAAAATGGAACAAATAGGAACATCGGTGAAGGGGGCAAGGGAAGAAGTGATAACAGCTAGTGATGGAGTGAGATAGAGTGAGTGTATTTTGAAGGATTGTTGAATGTGTTTGATGATAGAGTGGCAAATGTATGGTGTATTGGTCGGTGTGGTGCGCGAAGTGAGAGAGTCAGGGAGAGTGGTTTCATGGAGAGAGAGGAGGTGGTGGAAGTTTTGCGGAAGATGAAATCCGGCAAGGCGGCAAGATTGGATGGTATTGCAGTTAAATTCATTAAGATAGGGGCTGACTGTATTGTTGATTGGTTGGTAAGAATATTCAGTGTATGTATGGATCATGGTGAAGTGCATGAGGATTGGCGTAATGCATATATAGTGCCACTGTACAAAGGCAATGGGGATAAAGGTGAGTGTTCAAACTACAGAGGTATAAGTTTGTTGAGTATTCCTGGAAAATTGTATGGGAGGGTATT
>JAYMFT010270783.1:0-10629 GCA_038088735.1 Panulirus argus
GTGGAGGGAAGAGAGAGAGAGAGAGAGAGAGAGAGAGAGAGAGAGAGAGAGAGAGAGAGAGAGAGAGAGACGATCGCTCAAGAGTTCAGAGAAAGATATAGGCAGGTGGTGGTGGTAGGAACGTACAGCTAGAAATGAATTAGAATTTGAATCTAAACAGCAAGTTTGTTTGGGGAGAATTAGACGGAGTCCTAGACGTCGTGCGGGAACGCTAGATAATCACCGACTGCGTCACCCAGGAACACATACGAGGGAAACACTTTGTAACACAAACGCGATGATGTATTCGAGCACCAGCTCCTTATTTCAGTAACACTACAGAGGATTTTTATTTCCTTCAGACTGATCCTCTATGTTCACTACTGACGACTATTCATGTGCTTCTTTTTGATGACCTCTTTTCCCTGTACTGAGTGACGTTGGGGACTCATATCTTAGAGAAACAATCATGAACTGGTGAACATAACTAGTTTACTCGTTCACCAAACCTCCTTCGGCCCATAAATCACTAGAAATAGTGATGTGTGAATAGTAGTGAATCAACAAATACCGTCTCTCTCTCTCAGCACACCAGTGATGCCAGCCTTCCAGGTCATCAAGAGACTTCTGGCATCACCCACGTATAAGCGCGTAAAAAAGTCACCAGACACCATCGCCGTCAAGTTTCTCGTCTGAGTGTCATACTGGGAGCCAGGCTCTACTAGAGGAGCGTACTTTCTAACACTTGCTGCATCGCTGCCACGCTCTTTTTTTCCTAACACACGATGGTGATGCCATGTGTCGGTAAGCCGTAGGACCCGTCTGTGGTGTTCCGAAGGAATGATGATATGTGAGCGCTTTGGTCATACACTTTAGATCTGCAATCAGTCTGGCTTATATTCATTTTACGTCAACTTGTGTTGAAAGAATTCAACACACACGAGGTCACAGTTGATGCTGCCGGTGCAATTCCTACCTACCACGCCTGGATGTTATGTCCAACAATTTATACCATCCTTATTAACCTTCAGGACTGCTGTATTATTTGCTGATGTAAATGATCAGCATACACAAACACAGTTGGGCTGCTGTGTGTGTGTGTCTGTTTGTTCGCCTTCCTGTAGCCTCATAGTTGTCATGGTAATGTAGAAGTCGCATTGTCTCGGCCTTTATGACCTTGGCATCATTGAAGAGTTTTACTGTCGTGCTGCACAGCGTGGCTGGTGTTTAGTCATTGACGGGTTAGGTGGAAGAGCAGGAGGAGGAGGAGGAGGAGGAGGAGGAAACACAGCAGTGGCAGTAGCAACAGCAGCAGGGGTGGTAAAAAAAACAGCGGCAGTATTCCTCGCACTGCAAAGACAGCACGAAAAGCAAAATCTCCTGCAGTAGTGGCTATAACATCGTCATCATCAGCAGCAAACACTTCCTTCCATCGGTAAACAGTGACAATAGATGGCACTACGGGCATCTCGGGAGTCGTGAGGGACGTGGCACACAAGCATATCTCCTCCTTCCTCCTCCTCCTCCTCCTTCTCCTCCTTCAGTGCAGACAACACCAGATCCTCCTGCAATCCAGCGGGAGACGGTGGTCGTGGGAACAAATGCTGGAGGTCCTAATACACCACCCTTAGGGACCCCGATATCTGATAAGGCTAATGACATACATCAAATCGGCTCTGGGTTAGGGGGAACGGCATTACTCAGCCACTGAGCGTGTTCCACTGACGGCGGAGGGACGACAGAGCTTAGCGAGGCTTCTTTCTTGAGGTGGTCGGTAAGCTTGGCTTAACGCCTCAGGTGAAGATAAATCTGATGATAGGGAAGAGCCTACCAGCGGCCGGCTGCTCTCGCCAGATAGTAGAGAAAGTCGCTCAGTAGGTATTCCGTCTGGAAGCGAAGGGGTTGGCGCAGGTATCTGGGTCAGCAGCGCCGGGCTCGCTCAGGCAAGTGGCGCGCCGGGACTAGTGTTTCTCCCGGGCCAGACCCCCGCACGTATGGACGCTTGCGGTAGCTATAAGGGGGCTATAACTTGAGCGAGATAGCGGGTAGGGGCTATATTGAGGGAGAGGATAGTAGTGAAACCCTACAGTAGGGGAAAGACTACATATAAGGCTGATTAGTAGACCACAGAGGGAGAAGGTGGGAAGAAGGAACAATCGGAAGTGAAAGGTCATGGAGAATGGGGGGGGGGGAGGGGTCTGGCCAAGTCAGCCACAGAGAGGGAAGCAGCGCAGATCTTGAAACAGCAGCTTAGAAACAAGAAAGCAGTACAGAGTAGAAAACAGAACGAGAATTCTAATGTAGAGCAGTACAGCCAAGGGAAGCAAGTTTTTCTCCCTGCAGATTCTCCTCAGTTTGGAGGTTGGGGGTCCACGCAAAGGCAAACACCGACATTTTACAGCCAAGCAACGACGCCAGCCGTTACTTTCTACAGGTGGTGGGTACAGACGGTGACTCCGGAGGACCATCTGACCTCGTCATGGACCCGCCTGAGGAGCTGTGAAAGTCCTCAGACACCCATACCCAGGCGACGGAGATGACTGGGTAAGTAAAGGATTCGACAGTACTCCCACCCAAGGGAACAGCTGCCAAAGCCTCAGCATTGGGGAAACAGATGAACAACGGGATAACAGAAGGTGGGGGCGGGGGAGGGGCTTCTCCCATAGCAGCGGAAATCGGTTATCTTGCTATGTACAACGGGAAGGAGTGCCCGGGCAGGAGGCTCTTGTAACAAGTTCCCATAAGGTCGGAAATGGACACTAAAGGTCTGATGTGACGCCGTGCGTTGCGCTGGCTGCTGGATCTGAGTGTTTGTTTGTTTAGTACCTGGTATTGTGTGTGTTGTTATTGTCGAAGGCTTTAGGAATTGAGGGGGTGTCTTAAGGTACCTGCTATTTCCTGTTTGAGAGAAAGTAAGATGTTGGGTGGCAGGCAGCCCTCTGGGAATTTTTCATTTCCACAGCTCGTAAGGCCACGTCACGGGCTTAGCACAGACACACACACACACACACACACACACACACACACACACACACACACACACACACGGATGTAGGACTCTCTTCCCCTACTGTATGAATAGGTCATTACACACATATCACCCCAACAATTACAACCCGTATGGCGCTCCTCACAACACCTGACACCCACAGCAATAAAAACAACAATCAGTTTACCTCTCCCACCTGACTGCCTCCCCCTTCCATCTCAACTACTCCTCCCCATCCCACCGGAAATCCTTCCCTTCCACCACTCCATCCTCTTCCGTCTCCACATCGACCCTTCCCCTCCCACAACTGTTATATCCCATCACCCGTGGGGCCCCAGGCCACACACACACACCAGATGATTAACTTATGATCCTTAAAATACTACATAAAATGATACTTAAAGAAATAAACAGAGTTAGTTACTACCAGAGAGGGAACTCCGCCGGTCACTCACCACAAACGTAAGAGAAGTTACCGTCAGCTGAGCCCATCAGCTGGTGCCATCAGCTGATCCCGTCAGCTGGCCCCATCACCATCAAGTAAACAATACAAAATGTCGCCTGGAGCATTTAAATGCTCAGTTAGCGTCTGCGAGGAAATATCACGTGAATCAGAGATCATTGCATTTTTTTTTTCCATCATTAGAAATGGGATTGCTTTCTTATTCTTTGTACTTGTTTTCCTTAGTTGAAGAACAAGGCTTGGTGACGTTCTCCTGATTCGTTTGTAAGTATTCTAAACATTGAGCATCAGCTTACGACCCTTGAGCAAGACGGCACGACCCTTGAGCAAGACGGTACGACCCTTGAGCAAGACGGCACGACCCTTGTGTATGATGACTCCTCGACCTTTGACCTGAACCATAGGGTCAAAACTGATGCCATGATATGCAAGAGTCGAAGAGTCGAGCTGACTGGTCGTATCATCGTGCTCAAGACAAGATTGATCAGTGATGGAAAAAAAATATATATGATTTCTCTTAAAAAGTATCGTGTCACGTTTTATATATTAAAGACAAGCTTTCTCTCCCTTCTACAGAGAATTCGCGATTACTCACGGCAAAAGCGATGACTCTCGGCTGAAAGTACAATTACAAAAACGCTCCAGTATGAAGAAATATCCGAAAGCGGATTCACACGACACATCCGTTAGTTTCCCGAACGGCATTGATAAACAGAACTCAGGGGGCAACAGTGGTGTGATCTTTGGCAAAGCATCGACGATGTTTGACTTGAAGAAATATAACTTATCTATACTCCACTGTCGTCCAAGTCCACCTCCTTGACGGTGTACTGTAAAATACAAGTGGGAGGATGAGGCAGGGGTTATTTTAAGTGGGTGTCCTACGTGGATGCTTCTTCAAGTGGGTGGGTGTGATTTCCACCGGTGATTCAGTGGCTGTCTATGGTTTCCGCCACAACATCCAAGGAATAATCATTCTTTTCCTCAGTGGGAAGTAGCTTCCCTTCACTGATCGTGTTAGCGGTGGCTACCAGACGAAACCTTCGGCAGCGCTGAACAGTTTTTTTTTAGTACAAGGTCTTGCGACAGGACCCAGTGGCCCCCACAGCCACCACCACCGCCACTGTGAGGACGCGAGCCACGCCCGGGTGGCGCAAAAAAAAAATATTAGATCAGGTGTCAGCCATCGTTCCTGGACCATATCTGTCCTCAGGCAAATTCCTCAGCTTTACATTCGTGATTTGACTCGCAACAAAGGGTCCTGAAAAAAATCTCCCAGAACGACTGTAAATCTCGAGAGGAACTATTCGAAGAATTGAAGCGGTATTTATCGCGCCCTCCTAACTCATGTGATAAGCTTTGGCTCCAGCTTAAAGCAAGAGGCTTCGTGTTTGGCTTGTACCTAGATGGCCACAGGTTTAAGCCTCTTATTTACAAGACCCGGGAACATACTCTGGTCTAGGCCTATGCCAGCGGCCTTTTGAGCCACCCAGACTCTGGCAGCGAGCCTCGACCAGCGTACAGACAATGTCCTGAATGATATATGGTACGCAATTACGCACCGGGCCCCATAGTGGCCTGGCCAGCGTATGCAAATGAAGAGGTGGGTGGTGGGTGGGTTGGTGGGTTGTGGAGCATTGTATGGGGGTGTGGCCTTGAGGTGGCCCACTGACCCACTGCTGGCCAGGCTGATGGCCGGTCGGCTGGCCAGCCAGAGAGGCCAGCCTGCTCTGTGGCAGGGGTGGAGGTCAGTGGGGTCTTCGTTTTGGAATGGGGGTGAAAGGAGGGTGGGATTTATTTTGGATTTTATTCTCAAAAATGTGTTTCAGATGCGGTAGTTAAGGCTTTTTTTTCTGCATTCTTGTGTTCGTGTGTGTGTGTGTGTGTCTCTCTCTCTCTCTAACTACGTACTTGTTACATAAGGGGAGGGAGTTTTGCACTCGTACAGTGTCTGTTTCCGTGCGTATCTGCGTATGTATGCTTTTGTGTCTGCGTATCTGCCAGCGTGTGTAAAAGTGCGTATGTCACTTTCCATGTAATAGCAGTGAAATGTTCCCAGCCACACACACACACACACACACACACACGATGGTTCACGTACCCAGCTCATCTAGCTTCGATCCTGAGGAAGAGAACCCGCCCTCGAACCCAACGCGGGTCTCGAACCTGGGAACCAAGGCGAAAAAGAAAAAAAAAATAATACAAGATTTAGAAAAAAAAACAAAAGAAAACGAAGAGAAGGTTCAGGGGAAACTCCTGCTGACCTTGATTCGACACGAGGTAGCGACATCAACCCATCCAATTGTCGTAAAAGAAGGGATAACGTTTGGCAAATACTCGTTTTGCTCGGAGAGGCAAAAGTGTGGCAAAAAGAGAGGGTAAATATTCCCATCTTACGTAAGATTAGTGACGGCGGCATAGCGGCGTCTGTGTCGCTAGTGGTTAAAAGGAGCAAAAAAAAAAAAAAAAAAAGAGAGAGAACAGACGGTTTGGTGAGCCGGTGAAGGTCGCCCACTGCTCCTGCTACTGCTGGGGCTGTCCTAGTGTGTGTGTGTGTGTGTGTTTTACATAAATCTTTTTCCCTACATATAAAAGGGAACGTTTATATTTACACTCATGGGACCCCATCCCTCGACTTTGTGTTTTTCTGTGTCTGTCTGTCTCTGTTCTCTGTTCTCTCTCTCTCTCTCTCTCTCTCTCTCTCTCTCTCTCTCTCTGCCGACAGCCAGCAAGTAACCCGAAAGGATGGGCGGGCGGGCGGGCGGGCGTCGGTGCTGGGTGGTCGCTCTAAACGGTGTTAATTGCATCCTCAGAAAATGGTCGGGATTTGCAAACCACCCAGACTGACTTCGCTTTGATAAATTTTTCAGTAATAATAATAATATTTGATACTGACATTATCATCATTATCATTATCCTTATTATCTTCATCTTGATAATAATAGTAATGGTGATGCTAACGTCAATAATACTACTAATACTAACGATAACAATAAGGATGATAGTGATAAACGATTTATTGATCAGAATACAGATACAGGCTGACAATTTGCAGATATTACGCGGGGAACACATAATATGCGCTGACATCTATGGATGATTTGATCAGAAAAAAACTGTTTCGAAAGCTTACTCATTTTTTTTCTTATTTCGTTCTGTCATTTCCTTCATTTTCATCATTTTCAATCAATATCCTAGTTTTCTCATCGTCACTAATCTCATTCTCATCTTCACTATTCATAATCTTTTCCCCCTTGGAGAAAACAGGGGATGACTAAATTACTCACACAAAATGTATTTCAGATTTATTTCGTCTGTATCGTAAAGACCCACAGTTGTATTCTGAAATGAACACCAACCAACCCACACCCACACCCACACACACATACACACGAAATGACTGGACTCCGGTCATGCATCGGCTATCAATACCTAACTTGAGAGAAGAGAAAGGAGTTGTGCATTTCCTGTTATCACTAAAAATGTAAGCAACTCTGCCTGAGCACAGTACCCCCGCCTGACGCTACACGGTACATTCACCTCTCGTTATACAAAAGTCTGATTATCTTCAACTTATTTTTTATCTTTTTTTAATAAGGATTGTTTAAGTCTCGGGAGTCTTATTTTTCCCCCTCTTGTAATTGGTGTTGTGTGTGTGTGTGTGTGTGTGTGTGTGTGTGTGTGTGTGTGAGAGAGAGAGAGAAAGAGAGAGGGCGGAAGAAGAGAAGGCGCAGCCAACGATAATACGAAACAATGAAACGTTTTGTTGACACAGAAAGCAATTTGAGTCAAGATGACGGAACAGAGTAAAGACGCTCTGTAGTCCGCTGCCGAGCATTACTAATAAAGAGAGAGAAGAGGCAATCGCGAGACGAATGGATTAAAGATAAGGAAATAGAATAAAGAATCCTGTGATAAACAGATTAATAATAAAGATATTAAAACAACTCAAGCGCCAAACAAATTGATAATGAAGCAACCAAAATAAAGAAATTCAGCGCCGCAAAGGACTTTCAATAAAGGCCCACAATAAAGAGATGATTCACTGTCAGAAAGATAACTAATTAAGGAACGCCAGGCCAGACTCGAGCTTCGTAAGGAATGACTCTGGCATCGGAAGGAGAGCATGAAGTGACCAGATCATAAATGAAGGAATAAAAATAAATTATTCACTTCAGCATGTAACCTCGTTACGAGCCAACAGGTTTTCTGTTGCCCGTTTGTATCTGTTGCAAGAATTAGGTGTAAGGATCGTGCCGTGTCATAAGGTCGTGACAGGAGTCCTTGTCATTAGGGTGTAACTGGTGACCATGCCATGAGGCTGTGACAGGAGGTTGTGTCATGAACCTGTGACAGGAGGCCGTGTCATGAGGCTCTGACAGGAAGCCATGTCATGGGGTTTGTGACAGGAGGTTGTGTCATGAAGCTGTGACAGGAGCTCATGTCATGAGGCTCTGACAGGAAGCCATGTCATGGGGTTGTGACAGGAGGTCAAGTTACATAAAGAAAAAGGGAATACCTTCAGTGAGGCAGTGACGTCACAGTGAAAGCAGCGTAACATATACGTTTTTTTAAAGATATTTCAGGCAAAGAATATATGATCTGGTAACATTTCACCCTTTTTGCTCGATACATTTCCTCTGACTCTCGATTATACCGGTACATGAGCTTGAATTAATCACGACTGGGGGAGATTAATCTTGGATCGATTTTTTACGTAGGGAAACAAATCGTATTTGACGCTGATAATTCCTAAAAGAATTCAATCTTTTGACGCGATTAGACAAAAGGCTTTTGACAAAGCCATTGAACGGTTCGTCTGACAGTAAAATGTCGCAGAAATAAAAAGAAAAGAGAGGTACAGAATGAAAAGGTGTTATTTTGGGGTATAACATGGAAAGGTATGCTGGTGTGTATAACCTCAGGTCTGTCATACACGAGGGAGTATGCTTTCGGGGCTTTAACGGAGCGATATAACCGGAGGTGGTATACATACGTGTGCTGTATGCGGATATGACCAGAAGTATAAGCAATAAGATGTGTGCCGAGGAAAAACAGACGATGCGACACACCGACAATCCATCCGGAGGGTATTGATTAGTCTCCTGACCTATTATGATCTGCGATATCCCTATGGTTGCCACACAGCTGCTGCCCCATCAGCAGCAGTAGCAGCAGAAACAGCAGCAGCGCTGATACGTATCTCGCCAGCAGAAACGGTAGTCGGGAAATAGATGATGATTCGGTGGGAACAGATGTATGAACAGGAGCTTCGTCATCTCCAGCGGGGCGACAGATGCTGGAGGACCGCTCGTTATTAAACGAAGAACAGCGGCGGAAAGCAGCTTTAGCAGCAGGTATTGTTCACGTAACAGCAGCTGCAGGAAAGGAAACGCTAGAAGCAGCGAGTGCACTGCAGCAGTGGCAGCAAGAACAGCAGAAGGAGTGATAGCAACACAGCCACCATCAGTAGCAGCGGCGACATCGGGAACAGCAGCAGTAGTAGGAACAGCAGGAGGACGAAGAGGAATAACAATGGGAACAGCAGCAGGGGCAGCAGCAGCAACAGCAGGAGGAGGAGGAGGAGGAGGCCCCAGAGCCGGGCAGGAGAAAGTCTCGTGCCTTCAGGTGGAGTCGACGAACTCAGGAGGCATTGGTATGCTGACGATGGCCTGGCTCTCTAGCAGGAGGAGGAGGAGTAGGAGGAGGAGGAGCAGGAAGGAGATCAAGAAGTGTGAGATGAAAAAGAAGAAGAAGAAGAAGAAGAAGAAGAAGAAGAAGAAGAAGAAGAAGAAGAAGAGGAGGAGGAGGTGGAAGAAGAAATTAGACATTGATGAAAAAGGACACCAAAGAAGCTCTTCCAGTACCTGTGTACAGGACTGTAGTGACACCAGTACCTGATGACCTCCCGTGTACTGGGCTATAGTGACCCAGTAACGGGACACATGACATGTCTTAATTCAACTCCCACAAGGTCTGTCCCCCAACCCTCTTAACGAGTCTCATGGTGGTTCTTAATTAGCGAATTATACAATTAATCTCCTCCGAGGGTCTTATAGCGCTTATCATAAGCGGAGTACACAGTAAACCATTCCCTTATAGTCTCGCTGTATTTCGTACAAGCAAAGTATACTATAAAAGGCTTTCTTCAAAAAGCCTTATAATATTTGTTATAAGACAATGTTACTTAAAACCTTTCCTTAAAAGTCTTGTGATGTTTTTTTTAAAGGCAAGACTTACAAAAAGGACTTCCTAAGAGCCTTATGATACTTAAGAGAATGTTACTATCAGCCTTCCATTGAGAGTATCATAGCGTTTGTTGTAGGGGAAGTATACAATAAACAACTTTCTCATATTGCCATCATGGCGATTTATTCGGAGTGCATTATACAACAGCTGGTTTTCTCATTTTTGCAGGCTGTCCGGGGGTGATATGATAATTATAGCTTGCATGTTGCTCTGCTGTCTATAATCTGATGTTGCCATGCTTAATTATAGGTTGTTACTCCTCTTGCGGGAGGATTAACCTCGAGCAGGTGTCTTGGAGACGTCTTGGGGGTTTTTCTGGAAGGCAGTCCTTGGTTATCCTGGCTTTCGTCGACCTGTGTTTGGCAACAGCGGGGTCACAGGTCAGGTCAAAGTGTCTCTGTTTCTGGTTTATTTGCCTGCGTCGCTTTTCCGATCTCTGTCCGTATTTTTCAGATGTCTTTCTCGAGTTCTTGTTTCTTATCTTGTATCATTTTCTTCGTCTGTTTACGAAGATCACTATTCTTTTTTCTTTTTTCACAGTTCCTGTCTTAAACGCTAGCACTTTTTTCCTCAGTCTCTCTCTTCACAGTTCCCTTGTCTATCATTATTTTCTAATTTTCGTCCATACTTCTTCTTCCTCTCTTTCCTCAAACCTGTCTTTCTCCTGCGTCTTCCTCCTCCTCCTCCTCGCCGCCGCCGCCACTCCTCCTGCTTCCTTAATTACCATCTTCCTCTGTTCCTCCTCCCCTCCCCCTCCCTCTCCCCCGTCCTCCCTTCCTTCTTTCGTCTCTGCTTCCTCCTTCTCGACGTAATCATCGTCTTCCTCCGCTCGTACGCTAATAACCGTCTTCTTTGGTTGACGTATTTCCTCGCTGCGCACCTCCGCTGGCTTCACACGTGTGTGTGTGTGTGTGTGTGTGTGAGAGAGAGAGAGAGAGAGAGAGAGAGA
>JAYMFT010270794.1:0-10628 GCA_038088735.1 Panulirus argus
CAAGTGAGGATTTTCCCTCTAAGGCTCAGTCCTCTGTTCTTAACGCTACCTCGCTAATGCGGGAAAAGGCGAATATGATTGGAAAAAAAGCAATATAACAATAATAATAATTTATTATCATTATTATTATTATCATTGATGATAAGCATCACTAAGTACCCTGCACGACTACAACTATATCAGTGTTTTTTTATAAAATTTACATAAACTGACAAACAAAAAATACGGAAACCAATATGTACACAGTATTGTTTACATATATATACTGTGTCGTGCACCACAGCTAGCCGGCTCTGTCACAACTTGCCGGGTTCGCAACAATACCCTATTGATACACACAACGCACCCTCCTGCTGCAAGCGTGACTTTTTGGGGGGGAATTCACTTCTCTAGTATGAGCTTACGAGACCTAAGGTGAACCCTATAACGTAGGATAGAGTGAGAGAGAGTTAAGGATCCGCCATAATGCAGATGGACTCGTGATACCCAATAACGCAGTAGTGTAAGTCAGAACACACATTCTTCTGTGCAATGCGACATACACACACACACGCGCGCGCGCGCGCGTTTCATCCTTCTAGACAACGCTTTAGGCGGTTTACTATTACAGTGATATTCTCGGAATACGTCCTACGAGGTTCGCTACTTTAATCATAGACTCAAAGGCCATACCGTCTGTCTGTCTGTCTCTCTTGCAGTATACTGTGGAACAGTCAACATCTCAAACCTACTGCGGTGCTAATGGCGAGTTTCACTGCACAGAAAAAAAAAAAAAATACAGCATTACGTGGCATAATCGAGAATTCAGTTAAGTCTTTTACACCATGCATCATTAGATTAACTTTTCCAGCATGACACCCACAGCATACTCTCCATAGTCTGATGTGGCACACGGGATAGTTCACCCTCCCGCACGAATACTGACAAGGTTCATTTACTGATGTTTGAAACTGATGACAGTGCACCGCTTTTTCAACGTGACGTGGCAACCTGATGTAGCAAGAGTCACGCAGACCACTACTACAGCAGAGGCTTACGAGCGGAGTCATGTACAGCATGTTGTGAATCACTTAAAAAACTGTCACGAGCATATTCACTATTGCTGTGTGAAGCGTAGTTCACTCTCCTACAGCATGATGTAGCACTTAAGAGTTCACTTATGTTGTATGACCCTGGAACATGAAGTACCATACTCAAGAAATCACCCTACTGTAGTATGACTTACTGAATTTACTGCTATAGTGTGACACTCAGGTCACATCCTCCTCAGTTAACCACTCCTGAATGCCACTCGGAAGACATTTCTATAAACCGGAATCCAGTACAGCTTAAAGAATGATGATCAAAGATCAATCCCAACGAGTATCGGTATGAGCAATCTCTACAGCCTTCAGTTAGTCAGTCACCTGTATACCTATAGGCTTTGTAATTGTACTATCTGTGTTGTCTCGAAATTACAATGTTACCATGATCGTATATACCTGTAAATGTATCAATTATTTGCATGGATGTACATAAGCAGAGCAGAGATTGCATGAAATGTTTGTTGTTTGTGACTGGTAGCATCATGTTGGTGCTAAACTAAGGAAATTTCATTCTTAGGATGTTAAGGTTAGTTTTGTTTTTCGAGCAAGTATTTTGTGGCAATCTGGGGTATATACCCATTTATGGTGAGCTTGTATTAACACATGAAAGCCAGGAATAGAAGACTGGAGTAAAGATACAAGAGTGGACTCTACATGCAGTTCTGTTTCGATGGCAATGGGAAACATTCCTTCCTTTAAGGGACCATACGCATAGTGAGTGGTTTTATAATTATCCTTAACACCTGACAAAGGTGGTAAAGATTCTTCGGGTGGTTGTTATAACTTGACAATGATGGCCTTTAATGACCCTGGCAGTTGATGGGGCTAAAGCCAAGATAACCAACCAATCAAAAAAAAAACCTTCAATAACTTTTTTTTTTGAGGGGGGGAGGGGCATTTCATTCTTACATCTGTCTTCATTTTCTTTTCACTTCCCTGTGATTATATGAACGATCATGTGGTAGTGGAATCAATGTGATTTTGTATCTCGTGTAATCGTTAATCAGGATGGAATATGAGGTACTTTACGCTCTTGTGAAATCGAATTGGTAGTTGGTAATACGATGTAACCACACCTCACCTAACAGCTTATCTCTGAGTACGTTCCACACATTGCTTAGGTCTGACAACATCCAACACCTCAAACCTCAAAGCCTAGTATGCCACTAGTGCTACCATATCCAACACCTCAAAGCCTACCTTTGGCTACACCCCATACCTCACAACTCTGCCTACGTCGCACACCTCACATCTTAGACCTAGGCTACGCCAACACCTTAGTGTAAACGAAAACTTCTGCCGCAACAATGTTTCGGTAACGTCCTCCGTCATTATTCTAAATGCGCAACAAGAAATTAGAAAACTAAATAAAACAGAAGAATTACTGAATATTTTTTAACAAGTATATTACGTGTACTACTTTTACATAAATCTTGCTATTACAAAATATTAAAAGAATTTCGTTTTATATATGTTTGCGTAACCTCAAATATTGTAGCTCCAAAAGCGTGTCCAAATTGGAGACAGAATAAGAGGATCGTACTATTGTCTTTCAGTCAGCGACGACGAAGTTCTTCCCTAACGTAATGGTTACCTAGAAAGCTGAAAAAATGGGAGAGAAGACCACATACCTGAGAACCGTAGTTGTCGCCCAAGTTGGTAGGTGGCGCGTTGGTGTAGATGAGGTGATGAAGGTCCGGCGGGAGGCACTGTGCAATACTGGCAGGGAGGCCGGATTTGAGTTGTGGTCCTGTGAGGCCGCCCGTTAGACTACCGGTCAGGCTGGAGCTACGTAGCCCAGTGCCCGGGTGACCTGACCACAAGCAACCACACATATATTCATTTACCAAATACACAACCAAAATCTTATGTTCTAAATAATTTTTGAGAAAAATTAAAAAAAAAATAAATCTCATACACGTCATGTTTTCAAAGTTAGAAACCAAGTTTTCAAATTTCATTTCTTGCGTATGCAAAATGACTACAGCTCTTTCCCAGTTTGTTTTCCCTTTTTTAGCATGAATATTATCAAAGGTTTATCTCTGCTTACATTTGCAACAGGTCAATGCTTAGTCAATATTCCTCAGGGGGTCATGTGTTTTGTTAAGTGTGTTTATAGTTTACATATGACAGAGATCGAACTATCTATGAAGTGTATCAAATCCATTATTATATCTTAGAAGTTCCCTACATGGACTTAAATCATATCAAACACATTATCACGTTTTAAAAACATTGCTGATAGATAATTATAAAAATCTGATTTCAACAAGTCTGCAGCAATATTCTATCTATCATTATAGAATGTAAAATAGCATACTACAGGAATCATGATTAATCAAAGAATGAATTGCAAGACCTGAACTCTAATTTACTGTATAATCTAGCGCTAAAATATAAAGACAGCTCTTTTTAAGATGTATCTTTTCTAATAAGATAAATGCAAATTAATAAAAAAATTCTGTAATTATGAAACAATGAATGAAATTAACCTTAAGCGTTACATACAAGAATTAATCAGACCACGTGGGTCCTCTCACCTGTTCCCTAGACCATCAAATAACTAACCTGGGATGCCCAAAGCCGAGCCTGGGCGTGTAGGTAGCGTTATGTCAGGCATCTTCGAGATGTTGGCCAGGTTAGTCATGCTGGACGAGGGCCTGGCTAGGGCGAGGGAGCCTCCCATCCTACCCGTGGAGCTGGTCGTGCCATCCAGCGAAGACTGGCGACCCAGTTGTGACCTAAACCAAGGCCAGAACGTCCACTGCTCAGTCAGGGGGCCATTATTACCTCATAAACTCTACCAAACAGCTAGTTATCGGAGGAGATGCAATGTTAAGGTTAGGGTAAAGATTTAATTTGATAAACCACGTCATGAAGGGTTTACAAAAAATAATAATAACCCCATTATTAAGGATGAGAGATCTAAATCTTGAATAGTATGGAAATCATCTCCAAGTAACAAATAAGACATTAGAAATAGTGTCCCCCTAACGTGCAATCATAATTTCCTGGCGTATTCTTTTCTCATTCTCTCTCCATCTTTTCTCTAAAAGTACCAAGAGACATTGAGGTTGATCCGTTTCCTCTAAATCTTTAACTAAAATATATTTGGACAGAATAGATATGGAAAAATAACATGGGAGAAAATTATAATAATGAAGACAGCAGAAGCAAACAGTTTGGTAAAACCACCTGAGGTAGTATTAACATGTTAGCAAAGCAAAGCGTTGCTCTTCTTTATGGTGGGAAAGCAGGGATGGATGGTGGCTGTTGTTGAAGCGGAGTGACACCCGCATATAGAGAAATGTGGTTATATTATGAAAGGTAATTGTGGGAACATCAGTGGGGACTAGTTCATCACTGTGGATAAATTTTGTGAGTCTCTAATTCATTACCGTTTCTCATTACTTTGAATTTGCTTGTTTACATCTTTTTTTCGTATTCTCTTAAGTAAAAGGTTTAACGAATATATTGTGTGTGCTTTACTAGATGAATATTTACTAACCAGGAATATCAAAACATGTCTAATCTATGTAGAAAAAAAAATATGGTATAACACATTTTCTTAAATTTGGAAACACTTGTCAACACTGTATAGCAGCAGTTCCTAATATCTAGGTGACCAACATCCTACATCAGCACATGCATAGCAGTTTGGCCTGTCTGTGGCTTCCCTGACTTGCAGTCAGTACCTAATACATGTCGTTTTCACTAAATCACGGCTTAAGAGTAGAATACTGGTGCAGTTTCCGTCTTAGTAACAAAGCACACCAAAGCAGGCCTTTCATTAATCAGAAGATGCTATAAGTTCTTATCAAAGGTTTCATGCACTGAACTTCATACACAAGAACTAGTACAGTTTCCATGGTGCAGAGAGAGAGAGAGAGAGATGGGAATAAAGGGAGACTGGAATCAGATTATAAATGAAGCACACAACATATTACTGCCACTGCGAAGAAAATGCCACTCTCCGTGTACAGTATGTGTGTTCTTTGATTGTCTCAGTGTGAAACTGAGCAACTACAGTCTGAAAGAAAAGTAGAAGTAACAAATAAATATCACCTGTAATATATATATATGTATATAAAAAATGTTATAAGTCTAATTGGGTATCTCCGTGGTGTTGTGGTTTGCGTTTCCGACTATGACGCGTTGCACGGCCGGTGCGGCAGGGTGGTCGAGCCTGCGTGTGTTCGAATCCTGGACAGAGCAATCGGTCCACTGTTCATCCTCTTCTCGGAGGTTGGTCGATAATTTGGGTACCTGGCTTAGGCTAAGGCATACATATATATATATATATATATACATATATATAATGTGGATTTTTTCATCACCGTGAAGTGAAGGTTCTGCATATATATATATATATATATATATATTTAATGAGAAGGTCTCCGTGAAAGTTTTCACTTGCCCATGTCGTCAAAGCTAACGTAATAAAAACCTTAGTTGCATGAGTTTTCGTTGAAATCCCCAAGCCATATCTAAAGAGACTATTTCGTACGTTACTGGAAGCCATGATGATGAGAAATCATTGTTTTTTATCATGAAATAAGAAAACGTGGTTTTCTTGCGCATGGTTTTGTACTCTCATGATGAATGTGAATAAACGACCTTGCACGTTTGATCCCCGACGTGTGAAAAATAATCAGCTGCAGAGCGCTCGTTGTAGTATCTTTGGTACCGATTTGGTTAACAACCATTGACCCAGTCTCCGAACAATGTGTATTCGGTGCACAGGACCTCAGGACCGAGCAAGCTCAGAGACCATGACCCAGTCAGATATATTTCCTGCAAGGTGTATTTGTCCACGAAATAAGGTCAACCCGATAACAGCACATTTCTCATTTATCAGAATGTTGGGCAAAAGGCCTCTAGTGTTTCAAGCTTTTCGGTCAAGTTTTGTGGAACTCCTCAAAAATGATGTTGGAATGCCTCAGTATAGTTCATTTTATGCAACACGTAAGTACTACATGTAAATTACATTCATCCATAGGACGAGTCTCGTATGTGAGACTCGTTTTTCTTCCAATGCAATCCAGGTTTGAACTAGTTCGTCCTATGCACTCGGGCTATGATGAAAACCGTGTTGGTTCAATGATTAACGAATATGCTGTAAAGATGCGTATCGTTAAATGAGATGGCGTCAGTAGCTAGTCTGCCCTCCCTGCTGCAGGTGTATGACTACTGATCTACAGAGCAGACTTCGGATGAATCACTTATGGTTTTATCTTCTTAGGGAGCCATTAACACTTTAACCCTCACAGTTAACCATGTCTTTGTCGTGCTCCGCCCATCAGTTTCCAAGTCAGTCTCAGGTATTTATCTTGTTATCTTTTTCCGCTTTGCAAATATTTCTGACCAACGTGATCTCAGCTCTTACTAAGCAGCAAAGGATATATCACAGGTTTTCTTTTGTTTGAGTCTCTCATTACTTGACTGTCTGTGTCGTTATTTCTGACCAGACCACTTCTTTCTTGGAATCGGTATGTGTCCGACTTGATCACTTGCTTCTTTTATCGGTACGAATCCGACCTGACCACTTGTTTGTCTGTATCGGTATATGTCCGACCTGACCACTTGTTTCTTCTATCAGTATGTGTCCGGTTCGATTTTTCACGAAAATCACCACATAAAAGCAGACATATAGTACACTTCCACATATGAGAAACACGTACATTCTATTTTGCTCTTTTCTTATCGAATATTTCAAAATGATGTGTCCAGGATCACTTATATAAATGTTCATTAATCTTCTATACAATATGAAAAGCAAATAAAGGACATATTTACAATGATCATGCACGAATAAACAGTTTGGTTTTCCTGTTCAAGACAAGGAAAGGACGTATATACATAGAACGTGTACACATATATATACCAATTTCCTCTGTGGTGGAATTGGGCTTGACATATTAACACATTGGCTATGTCACATTGGTTGTACGAATTTGAAGGAAGATTGAATTACAGTTGACAAAATACTTTGTAATGGACAACCAGGGAAAGCCTAGCCAAGAGCTTCTACATGTTACTAAGCACGTAATCTACCATGGGTACTGTCTGTGTACCGCAACCACTGTCATCTGTCAGTAATGTTCGCTGAATAACTTTACCTGGTGTACAATGGTTTTATACTTACGACAAGAAAGGAACAGGTAAGCTAAGAGTGTGCTCATGGTACTTACGAACTGTAAAGAATAAAAAGACAGAGAGGGTTGGCAAAGAGGGTATATATATATATATATATATATATATATATATATATATATATATATATATATATATATATAGTTGGGGTACACAAAGAAAAAATCAAAATACAGTGACAAACTGACAGACTATAAGAAAAGACATCAGGGAGAGGGTCTGTCTGTTGACATCCACCGCGATTAGGCCTTTGCCATCATGGCCACCTGCATCAACAATCACTCTTGCAGCGCCAACGGAGAAATGCTGTTTTAACCGAGCATTTGACAGAGAGAAAAAGAAAAAAAGAATCATATTACCTTCATAAGGTTAACATGATTCGGGTGCAATTGTTTGTTGGTGAAGCAAATGTTCGAGGCATTGTTGGCACAGAGGAATAGCCTAGTTGATCGATGATGCTGCTGCTGCGGGGGTCAGAGGTTGGCGTGGACAAAATATATATAATTCCGTGCTTTGAATATTCAAATTGTACACTGGAGGACACGGAGAGAGTTAGGGCATGTGTGAGGACAGAGAGAGGGGGAAGAGGCATTTATAAAGAGCTTGTGCTTGTAGCCTTTGACATCAGGACAATAAACAGGGCACAACTGAAAGAACGCTCTGCATTAAGGAACGTAAGATTTTTTTACACAAACACACACACATAAATATAAGCCACTGAACATAAATATACAGTACACGGATACACAGATAGAAAAATAGACACACGTACACACACACATGAAGACATACACAAACACTCTGTATTGTTGTGATTAGCATTTCGACCCACGAATTTCGCGGGCCTGTGTTCGATTCTCGGGTATAGGATTTGTGATTCATTGCCAGCCCATCTGTTGATCATCTCTCTGGAGTACCTTGCTTGTGAGATGAGGCAACGTGAGTGAAAGCCCGTAAATCAAAATGAAGAGATAAAGAATGGACCATCTGACCCCAAAAGGCTTAGGGAAATTATGCAAGATTACTGAGAGAAACAGAATAAAAAACTATCAGGGCTGGAGAGGTAAATTAAGAAACAGAAGGATAAAAGAGAAAAAAATATGAAAAGTCTTTTTAGATCGGAGAGGAAATCAGGAATTTGGAAAATAGAATCGAAGAGCATTGCACATAATTAAATCAGTTAAGGGGATCCTGAATGTTTATTGCCAGAGGTAGGAATATGAAAGGAATGGTAAATTAATTGGAGGGACTTTTCTAATTGTCCTAAAAACTTTTCGAATTTAGGGGAAAGTAACCTGATATTCATGACAAAGATATTGAAGGTAATAATGATAATGAAAGTGATGATGATAATGAAGATATCTTCTTTCGTTGTAATTGATCGCCGTTTTCCTCGTTAGTAAAGTAGGCAGCGCCAGGAGCAGACGAGGAAATGGCCTCATTCGTTCTCATCTAATATTGGGCCCCAAAGATCTTTTCGTGGTTTCACCTGACCAATTCATATGCCGCGATTCAACCCTCCGACAGCACTTCGCCCCACGTATACCACATCGCCTCTAATCGCTCTATCCCTTGCACGTCTCTCACCCTTCTGCATGTTCAGGTCCCGTCCGCTCAAAGGCTCTTTCATTCCATTCCTCCACCTCCAGTGCGGTCTCCCTCTTCTTGTTCCCTCCACTATTTCCAAATAATTTCAGCGAACCCTCCTCAGGTGTCTCTTATACTCCACTTTTCAGCACCTCTCTCTCTCTCTCTCTCACCCTGACATTTCTTATGCAATCAACTCTACTCAAGCAACTTACTGTTCTCAAACGTTTCATTTCCAACATATTCAACCTCTTCCGCACTCTGAGATTTAGAGAACACACGCCTCGCGTCCACGTAACACCGTCGGGACTGCTGTGCCATCTCGCGAACCCATCTTTGTCCTCGCCTTCAGCAATTCCTCTTTCTACGCCTTCCGTGCGCTTAAGGACCTTTGCCTCCTCATGTTTTGGCTCAGTTCAGCTCCCATAGTTACATTCGCTGCCATGTCCACTACCAGGCATCTAAAACACTTCAGTTCCCAAAAATTCTCTCTGTCCAAATTCACTCTCCACAAAAGTTGTCTCGCTCCACCGCTAAACATATTTTTCGCCGTTTCCCGCGTTAGCGAGGTAGCTAAACCTAATAATCTTGATTTCATTCACACATCCTCTCAACTTTCTCCTTTCACACTTTTTCGCAAACTCAGAAAGCAACTTCTGCAGTTTTTCACTCGAATGTGCCACCACAGCCGCGTCATCAGCAAACAGTCACGAACTCATCTCCCTGGCTCCCCTCACTCCTGGCAGATTACAGATCTGCTACGCCCCTCTCCCCAAAACCCTTGCATTTACCTCCCTTACCATCCCATCCATACACAAATTAAGCAGCCTGGTGATATTACAGACCGCTGCCGCAAACCCAGCTTCACCTAGAACCAATCATCCTTCTCTCTTCCTACTCGCACAGACGCCTTACTCTCTTCACAGAAACTACTCACTGCTTCTGGTATCTTTTCTCTCTGTCATCCCTATCATGTGCTTTCTCCAGATCCATAAATGCCACATTCAAATCCTTCTGTTTCTCTAGCAATAATAATGAGGATAATAATAATAACTATTATCGGTATTCTGGCCATTCTCGTAAATAGATTCTTATTGGTCCTCACTGTCATTACGACTGCCATCAATGTTCCTAAGCGGAGGAAGTAGTCTTCAATTCTTCCTTAACAGAGGAGGTAGCCACCTACCCTTCCTAAGCCGAGGAGGTAAGCACCCATTCTTCCTACGCAGAGGAGGTAGCCACCCAACTTTCCTAAGCTACCCTTCCCTGAAACATGGTCACTACTCTTAACCAGACATGCAGTGAATAACTTGGAACTCTGTCTTTATTTTTCTCTTGAGTACGCAAGTATTCAATGCCATCACAGCCAAAAGCATTCCTACCCCGATTTTGGCGAGATAACTGGATTCTTCTGGAATGAATCTCTGTCATAATGCTTTATATAGTTCCCAGTTATCTTACTTATGAATTAAGGTGTCACAGGAGTAACATAATTATCTATTGTAAAAAAATTTTCTTCCTTCGTTCCATCCAAGGATAATGTACTGGCTCCCAAACTCGCCTTGTTTTCACTTGCATCCCAAACTAAAAGCACAACCTGGCATATCTCAAGGATCGCAGCGAAAAACATGAGATGAAAGCTTTTCAACTCGAGATACTATACCTTTCAAATGCACAGCTTCGAATCATGCTCAATCATTACATTAGAATGTTATCTCATTCTTTCAATCCTTGATATATATATATATATATATATATATATATATATATATATATATATATATATATATATATATATATATA